>JAQIXW010004204.1:0-11952 GCA_034700685.1 Willowsia buskii
ATTTAGAGCAAACAACGTTAGCGTAATTGTGTTGAATGCTAAAACAAATGAAAACTACAATAATTTTGACACTTTTCGAACTACTACTAATCTTGACTTGAGACGCGAACTTGACTGCAAACTGACGACGACGAGATTTGGACAACAATGATTTCGACTGCGCTGTTCTCCGCGAAGCACAGCTCAAAATAATGCATTTACAACGATGAGACGATAGAGTGACTTTTTCTGAGTAACAAGATGTTTCCTTAACAACTGCAACTAACATTTATACAACGCTACAACTAGACTCGTAAATGCACTATCTGGACCCGGATGCACTAGATCTGGATTACTCGACAACGATTTCAGGACGCGCCTTCACCTACACCGAGCCAGAAATAAAGCATCAAATCAACATAACAAGCAATTATGATTACTGAATTTTTAAAACTGATTGTGAGTGATTTGAACGAGAATATTTACGCCTGAGTATCGTAAAAGCATGTCTGGCTGGATGTTCATTCTTACAACGTTTAACGTAAGAAAGTAAGAATCAAGCCATCAAGCTGCTGAACTGTTCGTTCTCGTTGAGCTCTGCTGCTGCTGAAAAAAAACAAAGCTCTGCTTGCTGTGCTGCTCCTTCGCCTTTTCACCCTGTTGCTCCGCTTCTTCGAATGCAAAATAACGAGAAAGCCATCCTGAATGGAAGCCAATTCCGTTTCACTAACTCTTACATTACGTTATCGTACTTTCTCCTCGAAATTTTCGAAACTTGATTAAAATCAGGAAGGATTAATTGTTTGAGGAAACGGCATATCTAGTCAGCTGTTGTATGTATATGTGCATGTAATGTTGTGAGTGCTGGAGTTTTTGATGGACAGAAATCTAGAACCCTGATTTTAAAAGCAGTTTAATACTGACAGTTGCTAGTTAGTTGTCTGTTTCAGTGTTTCTTTTAAACCATTTAGTCATCACTTGATCTTTGACTTCATCTATCAGATCTTTTGAGTTTATTTTCATTTTTCACCAAAAGGAAATCAGAAGTGCCCAATCTGTTTAAGGAGGTAATGTAGTCAAAATTATGGTTTTATTCAAAATAGCAATGAATGGTTTTTACATGGTTGACAGGATGTATTGTGTATGTATGTATATATTGTTGGTTGTATCGTTTGTTTGTAATTTTAATTTATGGTTGTTTGTTTTCTTTCTAGTCCAACATCATAAATAACCGCAATCAACAACAACAATGTCTCCCACCAGATCCTCCAAATCACAATCATTATTGGCAAAGGCAAAAGTGACCATAAATTCGACGCCCAAGACATTGCGACATGCTGAAGGCAAAAAACAAAACGGCAAACTTGCCGAGACGAAAAAGGGCCTGGGACCGACAATAAAAAGTCAACCTAGCAAGCAGAGAAAAAAACTGGTTTTAATTACTGGTCGAACAAATCCAGCAGGAGCAGGAACCGAATGCTCTCCAAATTATGGAAGTTCATCCTCACGAATCATCTTCCAAAATATCCCATTAGAAAAACTGAAAAGAGTTTCTTCTGTTGACAAAACAGTCTCAACCGTCATCCCAGTCAATTTCGGGTCTCCAAGGTCACCACCACCACAATCCGTCGACTTGTCTCCTCGCTCTTCAGTTAATGGATTGGCAGAAGGAAGTCACCAAGCTCCACTTGAAGGAAGAATTGAAAACCAGAAGTACGAACAACATATGTTATCCCTTCAAAGTCCATTACCTAATGAGCATCAGTTTGCCCTGGAGATGTGCTTACGTCTCTCAGCGATTGGTGAATGGTCACCACTCAGAGAGGGTCTAAATGTCATTGAGAACACTCCTCCTCTTCTTAACATGCTTTTGGCCCACACGGGATTCTACAATGATTGCGCTCTCCGTCATCAAATCGAGCAGACGTACAAAGATGCATTTGGCGGAGTTGGAAACGAAAAGGAATTTCTCCACTTTACCACCTTCTGGGAGCGAATCGGAAGTGACGTTAGGAATTATGAAGAAAATGCTCAAGAAATACAGCAAAACTATCGCAACCAGAAATCTCTACTTCTTTGCGAATGCTACCCAGGGAAAGCTGCAGAACTGTCTGAAATTGAGAAGGGGATCGTCCTTGGAATTGGCTGGTATTCAGATGAAGCAAGGGATCTCAAGTGCTGTGAAGGCTGCTGTGCAAAAATCGAGGATTTTACTTCCTCTGTAGAAAATGAATTGCCGTACACGAAGTCAGTCATGATGAACCATTCAACTGAGGCTATGGAAAAAGTTGGAGATCGGGTACACGCTGTTTGCGAAATCGTGAGAAACTTCAGCTTCAATATTGGTAACGCTGGTGTGATGGCAAACAATACGACCATGCTCAGATTTCTGCTGGTAGCCGCCCATGCAGACTATCGCTCGTTCAGCCAGATAGCGTTTGACATTATCAGCAACATTTCGAAATTTTGCACTCCAGTAAAGGAAGACACAATTGACGTTGATGTACTTTCCAAACTGAAATGCATGCTTGCAGATTTCGTTGTCGCAACTTTCCTATCGTCTAATGACCGCTTCAAAATTATCCGCACGTTGGAAGCCATTGGTGGACTAATCTTGTCTGGGAATCAGAGAGCTCAATTGATGATTATAAAGGAAAAGCGATTTCTCCGCCAATTGTTTGATTTCCTGACCCTGAAAGCTGACGCTTTACTTGTGGCAGGCTGTTTGGAATGCGTTATGGCTGTCACAGAAATAGGAGAGGCGGTGTGTGATGAAGTTGTTGGAGTTCGAGGCTCTCTCTCAGTCCTGTTATCTTTTATGAGTAGCCCGCCCAGAATGGGAGATATGGAAATTATCAACAAAAGTGCGAGTACAACTGCAATGCTCACCATCAGGAATCTCGCAAAGCATTCCGCCAAAGCAAGAAGGTATGTATAAACGTTTGAAATTAATTTGAATAGGTATTAATATTTTAAAAAATTGTGTCACAGTTCAGGATTTTTATAATTTTTAAATTGTGATTTGTTCATTGCATTTTTGCAGGATGCTGAGTCGGTACCAGTCAGAACTTGCAAATATTGCCATGAGTGAAGATGATTGCACTTGGATAGCAGCTCAAACCTTGCATTATTTGACTGATAATAATGCTAATAAATTCAAATCAGATGTGATCAAGTAATCTCTGCAAGAAAAATACATGAGTTACATGTAGTAGATATTGTATTTTATCTTGAGCAAGTGCTGTTTAGTTAAAATTTAGGTGATGAAATAATGTAATTAATTTGTTTTGTATTATCTATATTAATAGTAGCACATTAAAAAATTATTTTCAACTTGTAACCAAATCACTAATGAAAGTTACGTTTTAACCAAGAGTCATTATGGAAAGGTGTGCAGATGTATGATGTTTAATCTATCGAGGGATTATTATGAACTATTATTAAAATATACAAAGAATGTAATGATGTTGTAATGTCTACTTAATTTCTGTTCTTGGAACTTTCCTCTGATTATCGTTTTCATGGTTAAATTAAAACTCGTATTAAATGAAAAATGCGATTCCTATTGCGTCTTGTTTCTTTGACCTTTACCCATTCCCGTGTGCATGATTAAAAACTAAAGCCGCACAACAGTTTGCAATATATTAAAATTGTTCACAGTGACATGACAAAGCAAGAAATTACATTTTACAAAGAGGTACATATACCAACTACTAATCCTTAGGACTAGATTGTCTTTGTCATTCTCATGAAATGTATTTAAAAAGTGTTTGTTTATGATCAACTATCGGTGACTTCGCACTTTTGTAGTGATATGGAAAAAGACGAGTTGAGGATGAAATGTACAATGTACAATATTTGAATATTATAATGAGCAAAGTCCGGAGTTTGATTATAAGAAAGAAGTAATCATACTTAAGCAAAAAATGCATAGAATGAACAAAAACGATTGGACTCCTAATTGACTTAGTCAATTAAATTCATCTGGTAAGCATTCCCATCTATATTGTTCTACTAAGAAAAATAAAAACTTGTAACTCTGTCGGTCGTTCAAAAAACTTGATTTGATCACTGCTATTTATATTTATATACAGAGAGATGGTAGATTTATGCACATTGCACTCATTCAGCATAAGAGTTTTGAGGTAAATTCCTTGCATAATAATTAATTTACCCACTCTGATCATATAACAGCTTAAGCGAAGTTACTTAGATCCAAAGTTGAAGCAGAGGAGTTGAAGCCACCAGAATTTTAGATATTATTTTTTATATTTTGTAATGCATATTATCTAAATATCATACAGAACAACGCAATTATTTATATGTACATAATCTTGTGATTGTCTCTATACTTTGGTCAATGTCAAGTGTGAAGTAGCATTTTTTTCTTCTGGAATTTTACCAATTGTTAAAAAATTGATAGCATTTTGAGCTTCAAGTAAATGGGAGCTATGTATATAAGAGAAAGAAAAAGTTTTCAATGCTTTAGTACAATTCACGCTTTGGGTGCAAGCGTCCAGAAAGCGAAAGAATTGAACAAGATATTATAGCAAATGCAAAAAATGCATTTTTCATTCGTTTTAATTACCGTTTTGCTTACGGTAGCATTTGACTGGAGATTTGTCATAGCCACCGATGATACAGAGTTTGAGGATGGTTCCCCACACGTTAAACTTGACAGTGGAGGTATCATCTCTGGAGTCTCTATGACCTCAAGGGGCGGACGATCATACGATGCGTATATTGGAATACCTTACGCCACTGTTCCAGAAAGATTTCAAGAGCCCCAACCTATTGCAGCGTCGGTTTACCAAGAAGTTTTTAATGCCTCACAACCGGGTCCAATTTGCCCACAAAGTATACTCGGCACCACTGCTGATAAGATCTTGGGGGATGAAAATTGTCTCAACTTGAATGTATACGTACCTGCAAACGAAACTGAAGCTGATCAACAGAATGGGTATCCAGTAATGTTGTGGGTTCACGGAGGGGGCTTTTTATTTGGGAGTTCAGTTGGGTATGGTCCAGAATTTTATATGGACGAAAATGTGATTTTAATCACAATTAACTACCGACTTTCTGTGTTCGGCTTTCTGAGCACTGGCGACAATGTCGTTCCAGGTAATAACGGCTTGAAAGACATTGTCATGGCATTGAGGTGGGTCCAGGAAAATATTAGATCGTTTGGTGGAGATCCTTCCAAAGTCACCCTTTTCGGGGAGAGTGCTGGAGCTGTAGCTGTCCACTACCTGGTATTGAGCCCAAAAACGGAGGGACTCTTTCACAGAGCTATTTCTCAGAGTGGTAGTGCCCTCAGTCTTTGGGGCTACGCTCCAAATCCTAGAGAAGTGGCAGTTGAACTGGCGACATATCTGAAATGCAATACATCCGCTGCGCAAGCCTCAGAAATTACATCAGAAGAGATTTCAACCTGTTTGAAAGGATTGACGATGGCTGAGCTCTTAAAGGCCGAACTTACTTTTACGCAGGTAAAAGCTACATAATTATCAATAATGATTGAGGGATATTTTGAAAGTATATTTTTGAATTTAAATCAACATTTACATTTACAGACTTTTCCTGCAAATCTGAAAGGTTTCGAATTTGTTCCAACCAAGGAACCCCATGATCCCGTTTCAGACTTGACACCTCTCTTATCCGAATCGCCAATATCCATTTTGACCCGAAATGACAGCAAGATCTCAAACAAGCAAGGAGTGAGTCATATGATTGGGGTGAATGAAGACGAAGGGGCTATATTATTTGCAGGCATTATCTTATCAAATCCGGATTTATTGAAGAAACTAAACTCGGATTGGGAGACTATTGCTCCGTCAACCTTTGACTATAAAAAATATCTTATGGAGGATGAGCAACAACAACAGGTTTCACGAAAATTAAGGTTAGCCAAGACTTATTCTTTCTATATAATTAAAATTCATTCGGATACATTTATTTCATTCTTACGCAAAAATATTTATCTCGGTTCCTCTTGGTTACTAGGGATTTCTACTTTAAGGACAAGGAAATTTCTATGGAAACAAGCAATGCCCTTACAGATGTGTACAGTGATGAAATGTTCCTTCATGGAGTGTACAGGTCAGCATTGGAAACAGCTTCTAAGAAGGAAAGCGGCCCGGTATACTTGTACCAGTATGCTTATCCAGGCCCAGTGTCAGTCGGAGGAATACTATTTAATGTTAAGGGGAAGCAAGCTGAAAGTAAAATTAAGGCTATTAAAATAAAGAAATATATGACTCATGCAAATGAGAAATATTAGTTTTAACTAAACCTGTAAAATTTAGAAATTGGCCATGCAGATGAGCTGCAACATTTTTTTGAACTCAGCAAGGAATATCCTGGAACAGAGAATGCAGTGAAACCAGGTACTCCTGATGAGGAGTTTTCCAAAAATATGGTTCGTCTATGGACATCTTTTGCAATTCATGGGTAGGTTGTCTTCAGTAATCTTAGCTACATTACCGTTTACGTTAAATACCAATTGAAGAAATTTCCGCATTTTTCAAATTGTTTAGAGAGCCCACACATTCCTGGGGAAATGCATCATCCAATAAATGGGAGCCAATTTCCAAAGAGGAAGTTGATGGAGTAAAACCGCTAAGGTGGTTCAGGATCCAATCAAACCCAGAGCTCCAGAATATTTCAGAGAATATTCATGATCGGATGAAGGTATGGGATGACATATGGAGTCAATACTTAACTCCATCCATGACAACCAATAAAACTTTAGATATAGAGAAATTTGGAATATGATTGAATCAATTGACCACTTGAGTAATAAATTCTCTCCTTATGCTACACAATACGCACAAATGGTTTTTTGAGTCTTGCAACAACATGTATGTACTTTAATGTTCATTCAATGAGCTTTGTAAACAACCAATCAATCAACAATCAATATTTTTCGGAACCTACACTCTTAAATAATTGTGTTCTTTTTAAATATAAAGCCATATTTGTAAATTTTCATAAGAAGTTTTTGTTAATGTTTACTTTCAGTAAGTTTTAAAAATATATTATAGTATTTAATGAATGATACTTTCAACTATGCTTTTACGCTGTTGGCTTAATTTCAATTGTATAATACCAAAAATACCTAGGTACATGATCCGATGAATAAACAAATGCTTTTTGACATTGAAATTGTGGTGTCTACGTCTTTGAATATTTCCGTTCTCGTTGTTATAAACCTCGCAAATATTTTTCTAAATCATTCAACTGCTAAAGTAGTACTTGAATTTCATTTCAACACGGCAACCTAGCTTCTACAAAAGTGAAATTGTTATTACACTACTACTGGCTCTTAGTCGTTGGTCTAGTAAACACATAAGTGCCAATGCTGACGGTGATAATGACAAAAATAATGCACACGTGCATGTTATGTAATAATTATGGAAGTAGCTAGTATTATTATTATGCATAACACAAATGGCTAATCATGTCTAGTCTCAACACAATGTAATGAATCAAAATGGACATAACGAATATATTATTTTTCGTTGACTGAATCGCGAAGTAGTAGAGTGTGTAGAGTTGTAGAGTAGTATGTAGAGTACTCTAGAGTTCTAAAACGCCGAACCATACATAATTAATAATTATAATTGATTTGTAGAGAAGATATTGAAAGAAAATGTCCAGCCTATATGATTTAAGTGATTTATGATTATGATTTAAGCCATAAGTTGTCCTCACTAACAACCTCAGTAAATTCACTTTTTAATGCTTATAGATTGCATACATAGGTACTTAGGTTAAACCTGAATCAAAAAATCTATAGATGCATCTTTTAACATTTATTGGTCAGTAAATGACATTATGAAGGTTATATTAAAATTACTCATTTTTGTTGTTGTATAGATATGAGATATCATGTGAGTGTCGCGTTTTGCACAGACATCAGCCTATAAATTACATGTTGATAACAGCAGTGAATTGTAATTATTTTATTGAATAATAGTAGCATTTTACACCTCCACCAAAGCAAGCATCTTTTGCTTCAGACATTTTGGTATACCGGTTTTACAGAATAATATTCTCAATAATATAGTTTTCATAAATACAGTTAAACAAATAATTTCTGTGGCATAAAGCCATCAGAAAGATTTGAAAAATCGTACTAATACAAATAGTTTGTTTTTAAGCGTTTCACTGTAATACAGTAACCACGATTACGAAAAATATGTTAAGCGAAGTAACTAGCATTTTGCCTTCCAATACAGAAATCGATGCACCAGAATTGGGTTTTGGATTTCTATAGCTTTCCCCTATTAAAAGTACGTCCGACATGTTGGTTTCCTGCCATTTAAAAAAATACAGTGGTTATCAACTTATCATTAAAACATGTACATATTTATATAGATACAAACCATGGTATTTCTATCGTACCGAAAAGATTCCCCTGAAGTACTCAAACAATAAATGTTTTGGTGGATTAACTTCATTTGGATATTGTCTATAATTATTAAGAAAGCTTTTGTACATCTGAGCCAACACATTTTTTATTTGGTCTATATAATCGTTTGCTGTAATATTTGCATCTTCCATAAGCTTTAATCCTTGATATTCCGTTTGTGTCCAGTTAATATCATAAAGGTAGTGAATAGTCTCTGGGTTGATGTCAATGTACCCGGATTCATTTAAAGTATACTTAAATACAGTATATTCAAAGGTCTCATTCGAGTATAGTTTCCATTCTCCACCTCCGCTAAAATTGGATTTGGTACTCCCAGTCTGTATGGTTCCATTGGATGTGTAAGTTCCTCCAAATAAAAAGGGTTCTTCAAAGTCTACACCCCGAGTTATGCTAAAGACATGTTGTTCCATATCGGACACGGCTGTCATTAGACTACGATATGATTTGGAGTGGCCACTCATATACTGCGTCATAACTGAAAAGTGAGCATCTACTCCTGGGTGGATGTTTTGATCACTTGTGAGATCAATTTTTTCCACGATTGGATTTAATGGATCCCGTGCTGCTAGCCAATTCGTGTAGTTTCTCATAGCCACTATGAGAAATGCCTCGAACGCCTCATCATCCTCCAAATAATCGTTTACTAGATTTAAAAAGCAATCAATCTAATCACAATTGTTTTAATTGCATAAATTACTGTTGGAAAGCTACTTTTAGGCTTACCACTACTTTTTGCGAGACAAGAATCAATGCAAAGAATATAAATTAAAGACACCAATATGGTTTGGCTAAACATTGCGAGGTGATTTTACGAAATTTAAGAATCAAAATATAGCTCAAGTTAATCTAACAAAGCAAGCTTTCGATACAGACTGTTGTCACACTGCTCCAGTCTCGGTCATTATAATGTAGAATGGCTGACATACTCTTAAAATAATATTTCCTTAGCCTTAATGTTTCATTACACTTATCTCATACTTATATTTTATCTTATCTTATCAAATATAACACGATTTTATATTAGTTATGAGTGAGATAGTTGTGCCACTAATCGTAAGTTTGCAAAATCATGCATGCTGTATTTAATTGTTTTTTGAATAAGCAACTGAACTGTGAACGTGAACTAATTGCTTTTGTTACTATCGCTTTACCGCAACTTTCCCCAGTGAAAGCTCACAACACGCAAACAAGCAAATTTAGTTGGAAACACTGACTCTTGCCACTGTGGCTACATAGCTATCAAACTGTATGCAATGTTTATTTATTTTCTCTATAGAATCACGATGGCTTATAAAATTCCTTGAACTAGTTTTCTAACCCAGAGGCAAATTCTCATTTGATTTGATTCTCATCAGTTGATTTATCCAATGAGGAATTCATGTTTCGATAAAAATATGTTATGTCTAATTTTTTCAGTTGTTGATTCACAAATACTTTAACAATTGTAACATGTATTTTAAAACTCCTTACTAAAAGTGTTCTTTGGGTGTAAACATTATTGTTAGCGTAACCAAGTGTTACATAAAGCGCACCATTGACGTAATTGAATCCATTAGTATTTAATCATCCAAATTGACAGTTAGAGCATTTAACAAAAAACCCAATAGTACAAAAACCAACCTGTATATTCAACATGTCTTGTGTTGTTTGAAAACTTAACAACATACCACGAATACAGAGCATAAAATTTTTAGACGAAAATTAACATGGAAACTGAAGTATCATACTTGAAACCGAATTTTAATATTATGTATTACCTAATTTTGATCCCTTTTAAAGTCAACATAAACAGCAAAACCGGGGAATATATTCTAAAATCTAACAAATTTCAGAAAACTGCATGTGGAGTTCTTCACCTGAGCTCAATTTACTTTACAGTTATATACTTTCATGCGTACTACTCACAATTCTTTTCCATATCATCAGATATTTCACGCCTACTTTATACAGTTGGTAATATATCTGGAAGCCTAGCAGCACTATTCGGAATGAAAGTTGTTTGGTTTTCACAACCAGATATTTTAAGATTTGTGCGAGAGTCAAAACTTCGTTGTTCCGATAAAAGTGGATTACTTTTAAGAAACATTAATACTTTAGTAATTTTTATAACATTAGTATTTTACAGTATTCAAGTAGCATTCACAATTTCGATGGGTACAGCTATGAAAAACTCAAATTTAGTTTTGAATCTAGTCCAGACAAGAAGTGATAGTTTTTCTCCGTTCTTTGTAGAAGTATTAAGCGGAGTCTTTGACCTCGTGAATGCACACGCTGGAGCTGTGTATATAATGCCACGCCTCTTAATTATGCTTTTGTCTTTACAACTGAAGGGGCTAGGAAAACAATTTGAGGACCTGATGAGCACAAGGCATTCAATGTCTGTCGAGGTAGTAAGGAAGGAGTATGATAAGTTGCAATGCATAATGGAAGGTTTGAACCGGTGGGTTGGAGGACTTTTGCTGTCATTATATGTCGGAGTGGTTGCGTTTATGGCCAACATTCCTGGAGTAATACGGAAAGTCAGTGAGTCTGGAGTCGAACAATTTTATCCGCTTATGAGTTTTGGAACCGACGGAATGTTTTTCGTGGTTGCTTGTGACATGCCTGCAAGGGTATTATTATCCCTATCTCTTTTAAAACACTTTTTGATTACTTTGTTAAGTGTAAAAATGTAAAATGCTTGAAAATTAGTGATTTTATTTTTTGACCAACGTGTAGGTACGTAGTTCATGCAAGAAATGGACAAATGATAAAGCTGACGAAGGAAATCTTACGCAGAGTGACAAATTTTTATTACTAATGCTAAACCAAAACTTGGATTCCGACCCGGTTGCTCTAGGGTCTTCTTTCTTTTCCTTTACATACGGTTTTGTTGGCTCAGTATGCTTTATCCTGAATATTTAATAAAGAGCTAAGTATCTTATGCAAAATTAAATTATTTTGTATTATCCTTTTAGATGATTGGGTTACTCACAACTTATGGAGTTTTGGTTTTTCAAATGCAAAAGTAAGAAATATTTATTGAATACGTCATAAAAAATTTGACATAATTTCCAGTGCATTGGAGAACATAACTATTAGAAAACCATTATTATTATTACCAATTATCAAAGCAATCTTTAGAATTCCCATGTGTTTTTGTGCAGATACCTTAGTGTGTAATTTTTTCAATAATTGTATATTATTTTATTACCATTTTTATAGAATATCAGTATATGTATTATGTTAAATTATAATTTAAGGATTTTGTCATAAAACGAAGAATACTTGTTTGCTAGGATATCTGTATATACCAAATTGCAATTAAAATCATCATCTGTCATACCGTATCAACGGATTACGCTTATACAAATGTTAAGTTGTAATTATTTACGTAGCAAACAACTATTCGTAAGGATTATTTGTTTTTATTTTTCATTTATTCGTTTCCTACAATATTTGTGTCAGTGTTGAGTACCCAGAAACTGTATGAAAACTGTTTTCATCCCCCGGTGGCAGTAATGATTGAAATACATATAAGTCCAATTGTGTTTTCATAG
>JAQIXW010004205.1:0-11947 GCA_034700685.1 Willowsia buskii
AACAGAAAAGAAGCAATGTTTATGCGAAAATTTCAGAAAAGCTGTAGATTTATTCTGATACGTCATGAGAATGTGCTTGAGCTTGGAAGGATTGCTCAGTTTGATTTTGTCAAGTCTGTGTTATGGTTGACATTTAAAGGATTAGTATCGTTTAATTAGAGAAGTGAGTTAGAACTCGGTGGTGACGTATGGCTTATGTAGCAGAATCTTATCACACGTTGCTTTCACCAAACATTATTAAGTAAAATGTCAAAGTTTCTGTATAGTTACAAATGGAGTTTCAAAAGTTTTTGCTACCTCCATGCGCAAAGTGTGAAAATATTGCTTTATTTATGGTGGCAAGTTTGCAGACAAATAAATAAGATACATACTTGTTTTGTCAATTTTTAATAAATACAAGTTGATATTTTTAACCTTTAACTTTAGACATAAGGAAAGAACGTTGAGCAAGCACCTATTTACAACCCCGCTCCCATTGACAATTACTAGTTATCTGAAGATTTGTTATATTTCTTGAAGAGTTTATTAAATGCAAGAAACCTGAATGCATGTGGCTTACATTACTACTAAACTTAATAAGTCGGCATTAGTTACCATTCCATAGCGTAAACTCGCCTTACCCCTAAAACCCAATAAACATTATTGAACCCCATTTGACCTGAGTTTTTATTAAACTTACAAATTTTGAGAGTATAAATACAATAAATATTTTACAATTTGAATTGGCTTACCTTCCATCTGATTTAAAATATTTGCATTACTAATATCCTTAAATGTGTATTCATTTGAGCTGGTGCGTAAATAGTTACAGAATAACTACCTTGAAATGAGTCTACAATCGTTTTCTTAAACTAGATATTCATTTTTTCTCTTTGTTCATAAATAAAACCATCCATGTACTTTCTAATCAGAGTTAAATATGCAAGAAATATTTTACACTTTGAACCTTTTAAACTACCATCTTATTATAAATATTTGAATTATTAATAGTCTTAATATTAATTAACTTAGCCAATTGTGTGGACTGCTACAAAGTAACTGTTTTGCTTTAAGTCCACATGACTTTCATAACATTAGTACGCATTTTTATGCAATAAATGAATAAGCTGTGCATCTATTTACGTTTAGTTTCCAATTAACATTATATCAATAATTCTTGACACGCAAAACATCTGAAATACCAGAGGCGTCATATTATCAATGAAATTCGACATTCCAAATGCAATCTTTGCTTCCGGACACGATTTGACAAATGCTCCCAGATACTTTGCTTTGGCGCGAGTAGACTTACCTGCAAATATCTTCACATGAGTTTTTATCTTTTCAAAGGATTTCAAACCCTGTTCGTAGAAGTCCCCCGCAAATCCATATACAACCACATGATTCAGAAACGACTGACCAACCAAGACTCCAAGAATGGTACACAAAATCCACGAAATTTCCCTTTCCGATTTTGAGACTTGGTAGACCAACTGCACGAAAGCGGCAATTTGTACTATTCCGCTGCACACCAGAAATACAAACATCACTGACTTCATCGCATAATTGAATCGATTCAAAGTCAGTTGGAAACTCCGATATCCACAAACGTTTGCGAACATTCTGTCCCAAATTTCCTCATTTGTTCCAATGCGGCTGGGATTACTGAAGTCCTCGAAGTGACTAAATGTATTTAAAATATTTTTATTTAAAATTTCATATTTTTATAAGATATACTATTGCACTAAGTTCTTACATGCAAATCATTTTCACATTGTGTGAAAGTACCAAGCTTCCCACCAGTATTTCCACTACTTGACCGACACCCTGAACGACAATTAAGTCCCAGACGATATAATTCGCCACAAATATAAGTCCTCTTGACAAAATGACAAATACTGGGTGTTGGGACTTCTCGTTCTGGTTGAATATGCCCTCAACTGCATTGATGGGCAATGTTGGACGAACGGCAGCTGCTAAAGCGATGAACATGGGGACAACATATTTGCAGGCGAAGAAGGAAACTGTGCAGGAAATTTTGACGATTCTCATCCTTCCGGTTGATGGCAGTACTATGCCTATATATATATATATAAATATATTATAATAGTAAATTTTTTGAAATATGCGAAATATGAAACGAGTGAGTAAAAAGCGACATCCACCTTCGCCATATTTTTTCTCCATGCTGAGATCCGCATTTATGAATTCTGCCAAGTATCCTGGATGAGATCCTCTTTCCCTGTACCTCATTGCGCATATGAAAGCTGCAGCAAGTGTTATGAAACACATGCATCGCTCCATAAAAGGCTTTCCTGAGGAAGAGCTAAACCCCAGATTTAAGATTGTCAAGACATTATTCACGCAATTTGCATACAAAATTGCGGATGCAACATAGTGCCTGTATTTGATTGACTCTTTGTTCGAAACGAGAACTTTTCTTGTTTTTGGATTAAACGTATACATGATCCCAGCAAGACTTGGGCTTTTGGCTATTCCCTGAAGAAGAGTTCGGAGAAACTTATGTGAGATGAGCATTTTAATCAGTTGACGTGTAGGACCTTACTCAAAAAAACTAACAAATCTGTGGTGACGGAAAAATTAAAAATTTGGAGCTTAAATGTTGCTCATTTAAACATCTTGTTAAAGTTGAAATAAGGAAGCAGATTTGCAGGTAATTCCTAAACTAAAATATTTAAAAAAATATATTTATATTTTTTCAGGAAATACCGTTAAGCTAAAAACACCATTTCGTGGGGGAATAATTTTGTCAATTTTGTGGTGCTCACTCCGCTTCTCCTAAAGATCGAATAGTACCGCAAAATGAAAATATTTTTCAAACATTCGTTTTCCCATAAAAGCTATCAATTGACTAAATCTGACATTTAAGAATTATCTTGTTGACGCCATCTGGGTTCCATGTAGTTCTTCTTCCGCAAGTGTTAGAATTTTTTTCCTTAGGGTCTGACACCCAATTGATGATGGATTAAACCATTTTCCTTACACATCCACTTTAGCATTATGAGCACCTATATATTTTAAGTTGAGTTTATATGTCAATCTATGTGACACTAACACATTTAATTTTCACGCTGACACAAGTCATGTTATTTTAAGTAATAAATTTTAGGGAAACTCACTTGTCATATTTAATCAGCCTCCACATGTGTCAATCAAATCCGAAAATTCTTCTGTATGCGCTTAACAATTTCTACATCTTCCTTGTAAAAATTCGAATGAAAGTGTATACGTCATCCATGCCTGATCTTGTTGACGTCATCTTTTAGTAGAGATATTAGTTTTTCTTCTTTAGCGTCCGAGCTCACATCAAGTTGACCCTTGAAATGTCAATCATTTTGACATATATTGTGTTTTTCCATGACATTTCAAATATTCTTCAAAACTTGGCTCGTCAATTTATCGGATATAAATTTATTTCACAAATTTTAAGAAAACTAACTTGTCACGTTAATTTGCAATCTACATATGTCTGTCAAGTCCATAAGTACTTTCAAAACAAGAAACATGTTAAGATCACAAAATTCCATTCGATCCCCAGCTTGGCACTAAGTTGTGGGCGGTGAATTTTTGTAAACTGTGTGCACACCTATTATATACAAATAGATTTATTATTGATTCCATGTTTTGCACAATAATTTAGTTTTTTTAGTTTATTAGTGCTTGTTTTTGTCCCAAATGGTAAATTCGTCATAGTCTGTATTAAGTTACCTACAGAAATTACATTATTGAAGAGAATAATCAATATTTTGATAGATGTTAATGGTGGATAAACAAAATCATAAAAATTACACTTACAATTTGTTAAAAACGAATGAATGATTTAGTTTACCTTAATTACTCCATTAGAATTAGGTGACGAGTGTGATGATAATGAAGATTGGATATTTGAACTAATTTTGTAACGACAAAATGAAGCACCGCAACGGATGAAGAAAGCTCATCAAATAAATTTTTTTGCCTTTATTGATATTTGCTTAAAACTTAGCCAAATACGTAAAAATATAGCTGGCAGATGACAGGTTGGCAGCTCCAGGAGGACACATAGTATCTCGTTTTCCGCGTTTATAGTAGTTTTGTGTATCTAAAATGAACTAACCAAAAATACAAACTAATGCAAAATTTATTCCACTCGTGGCTTAGCTAAAAGCAAATTGCATGTTTATGATTAAGCCTTGCATAATGATGAGGAAATTATAAGGAGAATCTTGTGTAGACATAGTGGCAGCTCATACAACGATGTCAGTTTTATTGATGGATCCTTGAAACGAAGAAAGCGACATGAGCCATAACTCGTCACGCAATGTTTTTCTTTTTTTAAACGAAATAATGATTGGAAACTGCAAGGTCCGCTTAAAATTTGCTGGTTGTTCCTGTTTATTAGAAAGCGTTGAGTTTTATTTGATAGCTTTTTCTTGATAATTTACACTATAATACATCATTTGACCTTGAATTGCGTACTAAACAAGAGAGCTGGCTAGCATTCAAATTGCTCATAAAATTTGAAAATTTAGCTCTAATTGCTTGAGTATACCTATAAATGTTTTGTCAGCTATGCTTAATTATCGACTACAAGTCTAAAGTCTAAGGCTAAAAGTAAGTACGTCATTATTTATCCATTGGATAATATACATGGTTCGAGTTACTGCTACAGCCTTTGTGTAGGAATCATTGAATCAAGTCGTTCCCAACTTTTTGTCTTTTATAGTTCTCATTTATTATTCGGCTATTATTGCAGTTAGCAAATTGTTTACTAGCGTTTCAATGTTTCCGGATTGATAGAAGGTAAATACCTTTAGGCATGCACTATGAGAGGGAAAGTTTCTTGCTTTTTAAGTATAAAATATAGATGTTTTCATGGTGTATTTTGATAGAAACTTTAATTATTAATTATATACAATAAATATTAGAATATGTGATTAAATAGTAATGGATTTGAGAGATCAACTCTTTCCCATAAAATTATTAAGAAGCTTACATGTATTAAGTGCATTGGTTTTTAATTTTTTTTTTAAATATTTAATTTTACTATAAATTTATAAATTACTAGTAGCATTAATGTGTTTAAATAATTGTTTAAGTATTTACGTAATAAATACCTTATCATTAGTTCATATTAGTTTTCTTAAATTTAGCACTAGTTCTTTTTTTCAGTTTCACACAATTAATGAATCAAGCCATAAATGAATGCTTTATTTTCTTAACAGCATTATATCAATAATTCTATCAACACAAAACATCTGAAACACCAAAGGTGTCATATTATCAATGAAATTTGACATTCCAAACGCAATCTTTGCTTCAGGACATGACTTGACAAACTCTCCCAAATACTTTGCTTTGGTGCGTGTCGACTTACCTGCAAATTTTTTCACATGAGTTTTCAACTTTTCAAATGATTTCAAACCCTGTTCGTAGAAGTCCCCTGCAAATCCATAGACAACCACATGATTTAGAATCGATTGGCCAACAAGTCCTCCAAGAAACACGCACAAAATCCAAGGAATCTCTCCTTCCGATTTTGAGACTTGGTAGACCAACTGATAGAAAGCTGCAATTTGTACAATTCCGCTGCACACGAGAAATACAAAGAGCACTGATTTCATCGCATAGTTGAATCGGTTTACAAGAAGTTGGAAACTCCGATAGCCACAAACATTTGTGAACATCCGATCCCAAACTTCCTCATTTTTCCTTTGACGGTTGGGTTTACTAAGTTCCTCGAAGTGGCTAAATATATTTTTAAAATTTTATTAAAAATTTAATAATTATATATTTATCATAAGAAACGTTACAACAGTATGATCTTACATGCAAATCATTTTCACATTGTGTGAAAGTACCAAACTTCCCACTAATATTTCCACCACTTGACCGACACCCTGAACGACGATCAGATCCCAAACGATATAGTTTGCGACGAATATAAGTCCTCTTGTCAATACAGCAAATACTGAAAGCTGAAATTTGTTATTCTGGTTGTTGAATATGCCTTCAACTACATTGATGGGCAATGTCGGACGAACGGCAGCTGCCAAAGCTATAAACATTGGGATACCATATTTGCAGGCATAATATGAACTGGTGCTGGCGACTTTCACGATTTTCATCCTTCCGGTTGTTGGCAGCGCTATGTCTATTAAAAGAAAAATATAGAATTAATAAATCTGTTGAAATATGAAGTAAGAAAATCCGGGATGTGTACCTTCGCCATATTTTTTCTCCATGTTGAGATCCGCATTAATGAATTCTGCCAAATATCCTGGATGAGCTCCTCGCTGTCTGTATCTCACTGCGCATATGAATGCTGCAGCGAGTGTTATGAAACACATGCATCGTTCAATGAAAGGCTTTCCTGAAGAAGAACTAAATCCAAGATTTAGGATGGTCAAGACATTATTTACGCAGGTTGCATAGAGAATTGCGGATGCAACGTAGTGCCTGTATTTGGTTGACTTTTTGTCTGATACCAGAACTCTTTCTGTTTTGGGGTCAAACGAATACATAATTCCGGCAAGACTTGGGCTTCGGGCTATTCCCCGAAGAAGAGTTCGGAGAAACTTGTGTGAGATGAGCATGTTTATCAATTGACGTGCAGGAAGTTTACTTAAACCATGGAATCAGTGCTGAGGGACCAATTGCAAATTTAAGACTTACAAAATCCTGATTTAAACATGCGGTTGAAGTTAAAATTAATGAAATTGGGAAATGAATTTGCAGGTCAAGTTATTTGGTTATCCAATAAATGAAATAAAGTTTAGAAAATGTAGTAAATTTAGCTAGTAAATGCTTTACACTAAAGACTTGGAATTGCCATCTCGTGTTGGAATAGTTTGTGTAAGTTTTAAGGTGTTCTCTACATCCCCCTTAAAGATGGAATAGTATAGCAAAATGAAAGTATTCCTAAAAGCAATTCTTTTTTCCGTCATCTCGCAATCTTCTTGCTGTCATCTGAGTTCCATGTAGTTCTTCCCACGCAAGTGTCGTTATGTTTTTCCTCGAGTTCGAGCCCCAATAGATGAACGATTATAACCTTGTATTTCTGAAAATATTTAAACTATAGTCCTTACGCATTAAGTTTGGCATTATGGACACCTCTATAAATGTGTTAGATTAAGTTTCAACGTCAATCAATGCGACACTAACAGATTTCCGTTTCACACTGACATGGTTCGTATTATTTTGTGTAATAAATTTTAGAGAAACTCACTTGTCGCATTTAATCAGCCTTTACATGTGTCTATCAAATTCGTAAAATCCTGTGTGTATGCGCTTAACAATTTCTACATATTCCTTGTTAGAATTAAGGTATATGTATACACATGGTAATAAATCATGTAATAAGTAGTTTTCCGTAGTAGAACAATATTTTATGTAATATACAAGTGCTTACACAACTTACCATAAAGGTTAAGCAAAATCTTTTTGATAGAAAAAAATCATCAATTAAAATTATACAGCATTTTTACTTTATCTTGTTGACGTCATCTTGGTTCCACAGGAAGAATCAATTTTTCTGCTTTTGTGTCTGAGCTCAAATGAATGAAGTAAACACTTGAAATGTCTATCATTTTGACAACTTTTGTGTTTTTCCATGCCATTTTCCATGTTTTCATTATAGCTCGTTAGCGTATCGTATATATTTGTATTCCATAAATTCTAGGAAAACTTTAATGTCGCATTAAATTACACTCTGTATGTGCCAATCAAGTCCGTAAATATTTTCTGTAAGCGGTAGGAAGTGTACATCTCCCTCTAATTGGAATTTGACTTAAAGCGTACGTTTTAAAACTGACTCATGTACACATTATTTTCGTCGTGGTACAATTACACAATATCCAATAAGCCTTACCAGTTCAGTTTTTCTGCTGTAACAGCGTCTACTAAAAAAATATCGTAGTTATAATGACAGCTAACATGCACAGGTTGAGATCATAGATCAAACATGCTAAAATCACTTAATTTTATTCTTATCTCAACTCTGCGGGTTGTTGAGGGCGAATCTAGCAAATCTAGAAAAAAAATCACAAAACAAAAAAAAATTCCTTTCCTTTCCCCATATGGAAGTTTCCTGTATTTACAAATACGTAATTCTCGCAAAACGATACTTGCAGGATTCATTTCTGAAGAGATGTACGACAGTAAAAGGAACATAAGTTACGCTACGATACGTATAAGTTGATCTTCAAAATAAATAGGTACATTAAAGCCCTAAAACTGTTGTCAGTACAACAGTATTTTTCACATGCAGAAAGTATCAAAGTCGAGATAAAAATGCTTTTCTTACTAGACTTGATAATTTTTATGATTTTCGCCCAATTAGTATTTACAGAGGTGTGTTGAACTGTATGAACCAATTTATTCAGCAACCTGTCGTTTTAATACAGCTACAACGATAAATATATTCCATACATTTTAAGTTCGGATACCGGCGGGTATCAGCATAGCCCAGGAATTTTGTCCATCTCTCTGCAAACCCTGACTGTTGCATACCAAATACACCTTCCATAATTGTGAAGTCAAAAGCCCCTGAAAATCTATTCCAATCGACTCATTTGTGTAGACTTCCTTTCCAATGCTGATTAGCGACTGTCCACTTTTAAGAATTTAACAAGCAAATTCATTGCAAAGAAACTGCGGTAAAACTACAGCAGTTTTAGTACACTCTTTTTCATAATTAAGAAGAAATTGGCGCTCTGCCTCAAAAACATAACTAGCTAAAATATATGTACGATGTTTTCCTATGATGTCGGCGTCCTTCTCCACTGGAAAGGTTGAAACATTTTTGCTCTTGTTGTGATTATCAACTATATTGTCAACAATTTCTGATATGTTTGGATACATTCTGCTATGATTAATAATATCTGTTTTGTCCACTCCCTTTCCAACTTTTACTTTTCTCTTTGCTATCACGTTATAAACATTTGTTTTCTTGTATGCATTACTCAACACTATTCCCATTAGAAGATAAGTACCTATCATACGTAAGTTTCCTATAGATTTATGGTAGCCGCTGCCGTTCTACCATAATCGCCTCACGGATTCCTACAGACTGACAATAAATTGGAGGGATTTTCTGGGAACCTCTTTTAAATTACATTACAGCTAGATAAGATCTCGAAGTCGGCTAAAATATATCCGATAATGTTCCAACCAAACCATCTGATAACAAAATTATATCAGTACCCAATTAACAAGATCAACATGTTGCTAAAGTAATCCACATCATAACAATAACCGAGTAAGTAAACTTGAAAGAAAAAAGAGCCACTAATTTATAAGCTATTTTTATTATTATTTTTATATTTCCGTATTTATTGGTGAATTGTAAACATTCAGAACAAAGTGCTGGGTTAACTGCTTATTACATTTCACATTGTTAGTATTAAGTGTGGTGCCCGAACATGAGAGCGCGCAAAAATCTGTAAAACATTATTGTGCAACAGAGAAAACTTTGTAAATTGAGTTTTAATAGCTTGTGTATACCTATAAATAATTTTACAGCCAAGTTAAATCGACTGTTTAAAATGTTTGAAACGACTACATCTACATGATATTGATATCTTTCAGGATTTTTTCGCGTCCCTTCTATGTCTAAACAATATTCTTATATGAGTCCAGAGATATTATACATACATATGAAAACTTCTAACAGAAATGTTGTCATTATTATTATTATTATCCTTTGATATATAAAAACGTATTTGTGTTCATAGTGGGTTCTAAAAGTGACTATTAGAAAATCTAATACAATTATTGGTTAACTATATATTAAAATCATGTCAGATTTGAGAAACAATTATTTGCCCTGATATGATTTTATAGATTATGTATATTTAATGCATTTGGTATTTTTTTAAATTTTAAGTATCAAACCTGATAACATATATTTGAATTACTAGTAGCCTTAATGACGATTCACCAAGGGAATTTTCTGTAATCTTACTTTCAGTTTCCTATTAGCATTATGTCAATGATTCTATCCACACAAAACATTTGAAATACCAGAGGTGTCATATTATCAATGAAATTTGACATTCCAAATGCAATCTTTGCTGCAGGACAAGATTTCACAAATTTTTGCAAATATCCTGCTTTAAAACGATTTGCCTTACCTGCAAATATTTTCACATGAGTTTTCAATTTTTCAAAGGATTTCAAACCCTGTTCGTAGAAGTCCCCTGCGAATCCATAGACAACCACATGATTTACAAATGCTTGCACGACCAGTCCCCCAAGAAATATGCATAGAATCCACGTGACCTCCCCTTCAGATTTTGAGATTTGGTAGACCAACTGATCGAAAGCCGCAATTTGCACTATTCCGCTGCACACGAGAAACACGAACATGACAGACTTCATCGCATAATTGAATCGGTTTACAATCAGTTGGAAACTCCGATAGCCACAAACATTTGCAAACATTCGTTCCCAAATTTCCTCATTTGTTCCAATGCGTTTGGGTTTACTGAAGTCCTCGAAGTGGCTAAAGGAATTTAAAATTTTTATTCAAGATATGAAAATTTCATTTTATCTTAAGAAATATTCATGTAGTAAGCTCTTACATGCAAATCAGTTTCACATTGTGCGAAAGTACCAGGCTTCCCACCAATATTTCCACCACTTGAGCGTTACCCTGAACGACAATGAGATCCCAGACGACAAAAATTGCCACAAATATGAGTCCTCTTGTCAATGCAGCAAATACTGAAAGATGAAACTTGTTATTCTGGTTGTTGAATATTCCTTCAACTACATTGATGGGCAATGTTGGACGAACGGCAGCTGCCAAAGCGATAAAGAGTGGGATAATATATTTGCAGGCAAAGAAGGAAAGGACGCTTGCGTGTTTTACGATTTTCATCCTTCCGGTTGTCGGCAGCTTTATGTCTAAAAAAAAGGAAAATATTTAGAATTAGTTTAGGATTTAAAATATCCTGCACATCTGAGTAATAAGGTACGCGTACCTTTGCCGTATTTTTTCTCCATGCTGAGATCTGCATTAATGAATTCTGCCAAGTATCCAGGATGAGCTCCTCGGTCTCTGTATCTCACTGCGCATATGAAAGCTGCACCAAGTGTTATGAAACACATGCATCTTTCTATGAAAGGCTTTCCTGAGGAAGAACTAAATCCAAGATTTAGGATGGTCAAGACATTATTTACGCAAGCTGCATACAGAATTATGGATGCTACGTAGTGTCTGTATTTGGTTGACAGTTTGTCGGAAGCCAGAACTCTTTCTATTTTGGGATCAAACCTGTACATAACTCCAGCAAGACTTGGGCTTCGGGCTATTCCCCGAAGAAAAGTTCGGAGAAACTTATGTGAGATGAGCATGTTTGTCAATTGACAATGGGGTTTCGTCAAAGAAAAAAGTCCGCAGTGACGGAAATTGGAAACGGAACAGTGAAAATTTGAGGGTTACAAGTGTCTTATTCAAACATGCTGCTAGAGTTGGAATTTGGAAAAGGATTCTCAGGTCGCGTTATTAAATCATTAAAAAATTTTTTTGGAAATTTTGAAATTTTAGCTAGTGCTCTCTAGTTCTAAACTAAATACTTGCTATTAACATCTCGTATTGGAATATTTTGTATAGCAGCCAAGTTTTAAGGTGTTCTCTACATTCCCTTTGAAGATGGAATAGTACATCAGAATATTCTTGAAGGGGATTTATTTTTTTCAAGAAATTATCTTGTTGCCGTCATCTGGGTTCCATGTAATTCTTCCTACGCAAGTGTCATAATATTTTTCTTAGAGTCTGAGCCCAAATAGATGAGGAATTAAAACCATGTATTTCTGCAAATCGATTTATATAATGACATTTACACATTCAAATTGGCATTATGGACACTTATGTAAGCATTTCAAGTTAAGTTTACACGTCAATCAGTGCGACACTGACAGATTTTAGTTTCACACTAACATGGTAAATATTATTTTATGTAAT
>JAQIXW010004206.1:0-11947 GCA_034700685.1 Willowsia buskii
ACGAAGCATAATGAAAATCTGAATTGACTGTTTTCTTCACCACTATTTTGACGCTGAAGGGTATTAGATGGGCTTGTTGAGAGATGCTCATGAATCATAATAATAAGAACGGTACTTACTCGTTCAAGATGATGACACAACATTGTCATTTCTATTTTTAGCCTTCAAATAAACAACACTTCAAGCATTGTAGACTCTTGAGTTTATTGAATTGTAACTGCTGGAACATATCGTTTCATCTTCCTCAATGTAAGTTTTTATCGAAAATTTTCTTGAGTGAACACTCCAAAATGAGCATCCTTTGCGAACATCGGTTTCTTTCGCACTCGTATCAGTGTCCTTATATGTACTTGTTCCCCGTTTCTGGTTTTCCGCTTGTAGTAACATATTGGAATTCATCGAAAAACTTTTCTCTCAAAAAATCTCATCAAAATTGTCAGTAATATCAAAAACGTACATGGCCATTTTGGCATGATTGGGGAAATGAACGCATAAATGGATCATTAAAGGCTTTCATCTGATTGTTTGCTTTTGTTTCAAACTTTGCTTTTGGCAGCTTTACATGCCCATTTTCCTACTCCCTCCTCGACTTTCGCATTGATAAAAATGTTTATTTTGTAATAATGTTGTGCTATATTCCAGTAAATTGATCCTAGACGAGAATTTTTCCTGGAATATCATGTAACTTTGCCGAAACGAATGAGTGTTCTTGTTGTAACTCAACCGACAAGTTGTGTAGTAATGAAACAACGCAAGGGAAAATGTTGTGGTAAAAGCAAACATCTATATATGCCATTATTGGATACTGAAGATTTCGTTGCAATAATAATGCGAAACACATACACATTAAAACAAGTGAAAACCATGAACCACGCAATGATGCTAGACCGAAAGAATTGAATTTTTACTTCGTGACCCTGACCAGTCTCCCTGATTTATCTGGAGACATGCAGGCAGACTAACTACAAAACTATATTAGCTAAACTATATAAAAAGGTACAAAACATTGGATACAGCATGAGTGGATATAACATGTACATATAATGAACTACTTACTTATATCTGTCCTCATAAATCTTTTGAATTAGATTTTGTATTACAAAAAAAAAGTTCACTCCAGCGAGTGGAGTGCTTTGGGATTTATGTTTTGATTTTTTCTTCTTGTTTGCCATGCCTGCATGCAGCATGGCTGAATACGAGCTGAGATGTGAGTATAATGGAGATCACATTTTCATATTTGTAGTACACTTTATCTATAGACCCCTTCAGGCTTTTTTTTTCTATGAGGGTCATTGCTATTGAAAAGTACTTCGCCTCCAGAAGAGTCTGACTCTCTCCCTGTATATATTTTCTCTGGCAAGATCTAATTGCGACAGAAAAGTCATTTGCCTTTTTGCCAGGAATTTTCCAGTAACGAATCACTTGGTAATCACTAGATAAGTATTATTTTTCTCGCTAGTAAACCCATATATCACATATATACTTGTTTTATATACTACTTGTGATTTGAGATAGGTATCTGTGTATCAAAAAGCAAACATGAAGATAAGCATTTTTGGCACGGAATTTCGCAACTTTCTTTCTCAGCGGAGAATTTTGGAATCTGAAGTGAAATTTGGTCGGATAAATTCATTTGACCATATGCAATGGCGTAGACGAAGAGAAGGCTCGGTCTCGGTCTGATCTAGTGACGTCATCTTAGATTTTATATCATTTCGTACTGCTGCTGGTGTCTGATAAGATTCTTTGGTGCAATCATAATGAAGAAAGTAAACCGGAGCGAGATTATATAGAGTAGAAAATAGAATTGTGTGCAGTGCAGTGTGCATCGGAAAAAATCAATACATTCACTCGTGATAGGAATAAAGCTAATATTACTTAGGTGGCTAGATTAAGAACATGCTAGTAATAAAAAATGTACGTCCACATCTTTTTTTTGAAAAAAATATAACTGACGATAACGAAATTTTTTTGGCCATTACTTTGAGAGAAAAGAATGAATGTTTTTTCTTTTGGTTCTTCTTATTGTTCATGTGTAGGTCTAAATAGTAAATTTTACGTTTAGATATTTATATGAGCTAGAGAAATAATAAGTAAAGCGGCAAATACTTGCTGGAATCAAATAATAGAGAGAAATGAAGGAATTTTATGGAAAAGGAAAGGGGGTGAGGTAGGTAAGCAGCATTCCGCAAGTACAAAGTATTAAGTATTATGTGGTAGTAATATCAAGTAAGCAGCAGTCTCACGAAGATGCTCGTGAATCGAATACATGAATTCAAGGTAATACTAACCTGGTAATTGGAAAGGCAGTGAAGTCGATGTCAACTTTGGTGACTCTCGTCACGCGACACCAAATGATCGCTACGATGCATCCATATATAAGCCCGGTGAGAATCAGACACTTCACGTTTGACTCCTTCCTCAAGGCCTCGTAAAGTGAACGCCGAACTGGTCGATGCTGTTGAGTTTGGCAGGTTTTACAAAGAAAAATAAAGTAAACCACATAAATTCCAGCTCTTGTCTGACAAAAAGTTAGAAACATGAAGATTTTTTTATTGAAAGTCAACGTGTTTTATTGATAACATTTTTTCATTAATTCATTTAATGTTTTGTATTAAGTAGTCCTGTTTTATTTAGCTTTTGTAGGGAAAAGGTGAAACTGACCTATTACGTAACTCAGCGGTTTGTACGACACGAACTATGCGCGGGACATGGACTACTTTGAGCTTGACATTATTTGCTTTATCCATAATTTAATAATTGTTTGACCTTGCATTACAATACATCGAATGATGCACTCATAAAATTTAATAAAAACTTATTTGTTCCCTGAGTTTGTTTCTCCAAGTTTATGACAGTTTCACCTGGCCTCAGTGTTGGGCTGGACAAACAGTAGATAAATTCTATTGACTTAACGGAAGCTTGACTCAAATGTACTAATGTTGCACGCATGCCTGGACATTTAACTTGTTTCGTATAATTGAAAATATTAGTACCCACACGAGCTTTCTCTGTAGTACAATGACTGTTACAATATAGCTTATCCTGATCATAAACCAACATCAATTAGCAAATGTCAACACAATGTTTTATCGCTTTTGGGACAAACTCCAATGCAGGTGACATACAAAGAAACATGAGTCGACTACTGACTACAAATTACCTGCTTCGGCTTCATCCATTCTGATGGGTCCATAACATTGTTCACTGCTCTGGAAGGCATTCGAATCACACGCGCCCCTAACAGGTTTTATACAAACCTGTTTTACTACTGTTCACCAAAACAACACAAACACAGCATTCAAGACTTTCCACCACCAGCGACACGTGCCCTATTCCTTCAATAGCAACTAAATCGTCAAAGTTTTCGAACTACAGGGTTCTACCGTCATATCACGTGAGCACGTCCAACATCTATGTCTCCTTCAAACTTACTTTCCATCGAGATTTCGTCATTATAAATAGCTGTCGCGAGATTTTTCAAATTAAGAAAGTAATCTTAAGTAGACAAAGGAGCATTTTGGTCATTTGTAATCGGGGAACAGAAAAAAACCCGTAAAAATGTAATCCCTAACTCTAGAGAAATTTGGTCCTTGAAAATGTGTTTCATATGTATGATTCTTACATGTAGCTCGAAGCACTCAAATCTAGTCAAAATCGAACTTTCCTGCTACATTATGTAATTTACTTTCTCTACCATCATTATTTATTTCGCACAGACAGAATTATATTGGCACCAAACAAAATATTTCCATCCTACAATGTCAGCGGCACATGCACAACCCTTTTCCAACGAGGAACTTACACGCGTGTTTTCTGCTTTCTCCAAAATTTCCAAGCAATCCGGACGTGCACGCGACGAGAGCTGCACGAGAACTGAGAAGAGAAAGCATATCAGATCTCGTAGATAAACGTCTGCACTGCTGCTCCTGCTGCTGCCGTTACATGAACGAACACATTCAACCAAGACCTTACATGAGCCGAGCAACAACATGAAAAAGGCAACGAGACAACGTCAAACTGGAACGGAAAGTCGGTACGCTTTCTCTTCTCTCCACCAAACAGAAATTTATTGTAGGTCTCGAAGTGACATAGGAGTTCTGCTCGTGTTGGTGCTGGCATGGCTTGGGATAATAATCATACGTACGTGACGCTTTCTCTTCTCCTATCTTACAAAGATTTTCATCATCATCATCATCATCATCATCATTCCCTATACTACATTTTCACATGAGGAAGAGAACAGCGACATAAGAAACCAAAAAACGGAAGAAACCTAAAAATCCAGTAAACTTTCACTGGCACTAGCCCACCACCAACCAAACACGATAAAATAATGTGCGCTTTTATTCAGCATGATGGTGGTAGCGGTAGCAGCAGCAGCAGTGGTAATGGTGGGTGAGTGTGTCTTGGGTACAAAAAGCAGGCCAAGACCACCAAAGACGATCATCCTTATCCTCATCGTCATCCTGATCATCATCACCCCCATCTCATCTCGCATCAGATCACACACACAGACACATCAAACCAAACCACCCAACTTTTTTCTTAACACCGCAACCACAACACACACACCAAAAAGAGCGAAAAGTGTGGGATTTGCGAGGAGAATGGAGTGAAAGTGAAAAAAGAAGAACTTGACTTGGTTTCAGTTTTGGTCTTGGATTGGCCTGTGCCACAAAAACGGATGAATAAAAGGGAAAGGTACTTTTTTCCTTTTTTGTTTTTGCCCCTGCACGCATAAAAAAATCCGGTCGGCTGGGCTTTAGCCTCCTGGAAACTTTTCCGCTTCCTCTTCCCGTGTGTGCGTCTTCATCCATTGTATGTGGTTTATGTTTGGCTCAGAATATAATGTGCCGTTTGTGCATGTGTGCACCAGCATCATCACCCATTTTCCGCTTAATTCTTTCTCCAAGAAATTGATATGATGATTATGAAAAGTTATACATGCTTAGATAGATGGCTACGTTTATTGCTACGAAGTTACCGACATTTGATTCTCATTCTCTCTTATAATCTAATCCAACTTATACAGTTTTTCTTTCGTTTCCAGTTTCTTTTTTCATTTTTCGAGTTTTATATAAGAGCCCGACCACATTTCATTTTCTATTGCTCGCTTGAGATGGAGAAACGATGGTATTTATGTGTATATTATACCAAGTTTGAATAAGAAAACCTAATACAACGATGTGTTACATGGCTCTTCTTGTACAGCATATAAAAATATTTCATACGAACGAGTATTTAAAGAAGACGGAAAAAGGAGAATGTGGAAGTGAATAAAAAATGGAAACTGAAGGTTTGATTCCATCAGCCTTCTGCCAAGTGCCAACCAACCGCAAAAATGTTGAGGGAAAATGCTGAAAAGGAGAAAAAAGTGGCATGCAATATCTTAAGCTTGGCTAGTGAATCGAGAATGAAAGAAAGCAAAAAGTATCCCACCACTAGACAAGTATGGTCAAAATGCTGGCTTTTTAAACATCCACCAGCCTCCTCTTTTTTCTCCGCTTTTAAAATAAGGACCGTAAATTTAACATGAATGGATGTCTGCATTGCATGAATAGACACATGTCGTTATAAAAAAGAAAGTAGGAAGTGAAAGTGGAGAAGGAAAGTTGTGGAGGAAAAGAGAAAAGTGTTTCAGGAGATGTTCCGATGCTCGTTTTGTTGTTTTGTCTGCATTTCTAGACCTCCAAGATCTTGAGCTGTTAGAAGTGATCATTATGCTTCATGCTTTATAAGGCTGTATGTGCCAAAATGCTACCAGTTTGAGGTATATTTTCAAGTTTTTATGCTAAGTGATTTACAAAGTTGTGCTTTTAAGCGGTTTTCGGCATTTTACTCGTATTTATGTATGTATTTCTATCGCCATTGAGTAAAATCTACTTTTCTTTCTTTTCTAAAATAATCTTTAGACAGATACTGGTTTCAGAAAGGTGTCAAGAGACAAAATGCTAATGCGTTTCATTTGTATAACACAAAGAATGTGACAGCAGACGCGTAACATAACATAATACACTATATAATATGTATGTATATCCGTGATTGTTAATATACCACTATGTGGCTACACCTTTGCCAAGATTTTATAAGATTTCTAAACATTTTGTTGCAAAAAATTCATTTGAAACGGTGAGATCATAATCCTTCTCGCAAAACTGTATGTGATCAATATTATTTTCTCAAAGACTCACTTTATTCAGGATTTGGTATACTCAGGTAACAGCTTCGGATGTGACTATCTTAACTGTTTACTTTCATTAAAATAGCATGCATCCATATTACATTATTAATCATCATTGCATATTACATGTACAAATAACATTCACATTGTACATTCTTACATTTTATGGAGTACGTATAAAAGTTCATAATATATACATCTAAAGATCTATAGACTACACATAAAGAATACTAAGCAGGCGAATAGGAACGTGTAATTTTTAATAACCGGTATTTTTACTTTTACTGTTATTACACATTGCGCATACACTCTTATTTTGCATTGTTGTGCTTGAAAATTCTACTAAAATCAAAATGAATAGTTTAATACTTTAACTGGCATTTCCTATTGGAACATTTACCTCATTCTAAACAAAAACATTGCTTGACATATTATTTATTATTTGCCTTTTCCATAACATATGGTATAAGCTTATAAAGCATTCGTATAAAAAAGAGGAAAGCAATAAGTTAGTTTGAGCTATAAAACGTCGCAGAAAAGGAAGTAGCCCGTATCAAAGAGCACAAAAAATGTTTGCTTTTAGTGGCTCTAAATCGGGTAAGTACAACAAACTATTTATATAAAATGGGCACGTCCGTTGCAAAAAGGTGCCAAGAGAGATCCGGAGGTTTCACATTTTTATGCAAATTTATTATAGCTGTTTCTAACGCACACCTACCCGCCACCATACAACTCGGCCCATCGCCATTGCGTTTCCTCCTGGCGACGGTAGTGGTGGTGCATATGGTCAATATGTTTGGCTGCTGGTGTGGTCCGTGCAGTCGTAAAGATTTCCTAAAAGCAACTCCATAATAATATATTTTGTATGAGCATTTGTTGGCTTCATTTCATGGGAACAACATGAGGTGGATGATGTTGCTGACCAAGACACACATTGATGGCATCACCACCACCTCCACTACCGGTAACGAGAGGATTGCAGCTGCTTAAACCACACATGGCTGCAATAGAGTCAAGCTCCTCAATAAAGTAGATCTGTGTCAATCTATCCAGCTCCTCTTGATTTCTCACGATCGCATTGCAAGAAGAAATGGACAGGTCAATTTGCCCACTATGGGAAGTTGTGACTCCGTAGAGGGCTGTAAAACAAGTAGAGAAAAGGCATTTATATGAAGGAAATGGACAGAAGGAACACAACATAAATCTTAATACAGGATAATATTTACTTACCAACGGGAATTACATCAGAGCATTCCAAAGGTAAATACAACTTTTTCACCTCTCTTCCAAGCAAATAATGCTTCTTCGAGGAGAGCATCAACGAAGCGAAAAATAAGGAAACGTTGTACAATGCAAAGTCATAACAGAAAAATATTCTGCGTGCCCAAGTGGGCAGTAAACGAAGAAGTGGAATGACGGTGAGCGTTCCTTTCGTGTCATATTCGACATGTTTAAACTCCTTATAGTAGGCTTCCACCCATCGTAGTCGCTGGAGTGGATCTGCAAGTCTCACCGGACACTTGAAATAGCCCATTGTCCAATGATTTGTTAAGGAATGAGGATGATTTGGCCAAGGTAATGATGAGCCAATCCAGAGGAATTCTGGAAGTTCCATTTCCGTTTTTGTCTCAAGCATAAGTCTTCTTAGAGCACCAAACTGGGCGGAAATCATCAAACAGATAAAGTGAGTATCTGTCGCCTTTCTTATCATTTTCACTACGGAAAGATCCAATGTGGCGAAAGACATAAACCACGGTTGTTGTGATGCTTTGCTAAGGGAAGTGCAGCGAGCTGCTTTTCTGAATGGACTTTTGCTGTTTGTGGAAAAGGCCATGTCGCCGTATAAGGCAAGTAGATCTTTCGGTGATTCGTAGATGTACTTGAGCTGTCAAAGGATGTAATAACGGTTATTACGTCAGAAGGGGAGAGAGATAAGTGGAGTGGAATGGAGTGGAGGAAAAATAATAATGGAAATTCTCATACTTTTTCCCTCCAAGTGAACGTTCGCTCTTTGACCATATACGGGGCCGGGTTGTCTGACAGTTTTCCAACCATATGTACAAAAGAGTAGCCGTCCACTAAGGAGTGACTGAACTTGCCAACAATACCTGTTTCCATTGTTCCGTTCTCTGGGTCTCCCAAGTGGAGAATGGCAATTTGCCATACGGGTCTACCCTTTTCGTACGTGTTGGTTGTCATCCAGACGGCAACAAAACTTTGTAGAGTGCCATCGCGCGCAAAGTCGGAAAGGGAGTACTCCCGGATATGCCATTTCAAGTCCAACTGTTCAGGTTGGCAATGAGCGTAAAAACTGTAAGTGCCATAGTTTGTGACGTGAGCGTAGAGATTTTTATACTTTTCTGAGTTCCCTTCCAGGAAGCATCTGTGAAAGTGGGAGGCAAACTCATCAGCGGTGATCCATTTCCCAGAGACGACCCAGACTTGGGCGCAGTTTGTGTTGGGAAGTGAGTAGCTTCCTCCTTGGCACTGTGAAAGAAAACGTTCAAAATGTTACCATCATTGTATCAGTAGCACTTGCAGCACAAATGGGTTACGAAAAAACAACAGATAATTATTCACCATTGACATGTCCGTCAGGTCATTCGGAGGGCGGAAATTCCGCTTCAGGAATTTTGTGACAAGATGTTCGAAAAACTTTCTGTACAGCCAGATGAGAAATGCTCCTGGGAGAATGAAGAGGAGAAGTGGGATCCATAGTAGAATATTGATCAGGTTGGGGAAGAATACTCCCGCTTGAACCATATTTCATGAAAAAGTATGCGATGTGTTTTCAATGTTGTCAAAAGAGAAGTGGCCGTGATTTCATTCCTTGAAAGATGAATTGTTACAACTGCACTGCAGAGCTGATTTTTTTGTACGTAAAGGAGACGAAGATATTTATTGCGTCTGCAAATATTTATTTCAGACAGATGATTATATTTAGCACTTTCAAATTAGCACATTGGTTATATTATACCAAGTTTTAACGTTTAGCGTAGGCTTATGAAATGCAAGCTATTAATGGATATATATTTCACAACACTCATTTCTGTATAGCAAATAAACGTTACCTATCACGTTGAAATTGATTTTTAGATCTGACATTCACGAAAATGCATTAGATCAGCTCTTGACACTTATGAAATTTTGCATTTTTAATGAAGGTTTAAAGTTTGTGACCCAAATAAATGACTAAATGTGTGGTTCATACAAGACCCTTTTCCGGTCAAGGTTGCGAAGAATCACTTATTCATTATTAGAAAGATTATGAGCGTTTCAAATATTTTTATGCAGATTTCAAACCTGTCAAAGTGTTTTACATTGTATTTGGCTTATGAATTTATTCCCGATGAAAATTTATACATACTACGGTTTACTACGACGTTCTGAGAAATGAAGAGTTGTATGAATATTATAAGGTTCAACACTTCACGAGAATAAAGATAGACGAGTCATGCCTTCCAGCAGTAAATCAATAAGAATAAAACATCGCAAAGACTGATGGCAAAGTAAGATGCCCACTTGTGGATGAGTATTTGAAAACAAAATCCATTTCATATGCGGTACAAGTGCATTTATTTATGTATTGTCGTGATGTGTATGAGTTAATAATAAGAATCAGTCTATCTGTGGCCAACAGGAATGTCATAAAAATCCCCTATTCATGCCATCAAAATGAAACTAAAACACTGCATATGTATTTCGTCTATTGTTTTAAGGCTAGACTATTTTTCAATAATTGGACTGTTATGTAACACTAAAATGCGGGAAAAAATACAATACACGTGAATTTTATAAGAGGATCAGTTTAATTGACTTTAAGGATGTCTTAGAACAAAGCCGACTTGCTCCGGCATAAAACTTCTATAAAAACCATTTTTATGACTTAAGCTGGAATGTAATTATCTTTGGTTCTTATATGTACTTTGCGAGCTGTAATTTTATAATAGTAATGATAACAAACACTTGGTCACTATTTCACCCTGCTTCTGCTTACTTTAAAAAAAATTTCTAAGATCTTGTGCTTCGGAATTTTGCGAATGACATACAAATCAAAGCCACCTTTTGGTACCTAATAAATCCTCAAACCAGCTTTATCGATTGCCCATGAATTTCTTATCACATGAAAAGTTCCCTTGATACTATAAAAGTTTTTTTAGGATTGAAAGAAAACTAAATTTTTGTGAACAAGAGTAATAGCAGATAATTTTAGGCTGTCATTATTGCAATGAACCCATTTTAAAACCAGTTTTTTTGTCCTATAGGTTCAACTGGATCTGGCATAACATGTAATACAAAACCATTGCACAACAAAATCATTGTTGTCGGATCATGCCAGCACTTGAAACATGCATTTTCATTTCAACAATAAAAGGGCTAGTGGAAGCAGACAAGGTCCATAGCATAAAATCTTTACCTATTAGAAAATACCGTTCGAAGCGAATGCCATTGTATAAATTACATTTCGGAGATGCGGAGGAAAGCAAGTTTACATGTTGCATAATATGATTCACACACGAGTAAATACGAACGAACGGACAACGTACGAACAAGGAACAAGTTTTGCTGAATGGTTCAAAGGTGCTTTTTTGTTTAAACTTACCATGTGCGAAATTTTGTGTCAACGTGACTGCTGCAAATAAAGTTTAGTAACCCTACTACTACTTTGTACTTTTACCACACACACTGTTGATTTCACGCGATTTCCACAGACACAATAAGCGTAAAGTCAAGGGTCAGCAACCACTTGCACTCCTGACCACGCTAACAATCTAGAGAAAAAAGTCCATACGTCACAACATACGCTTTATATTTAAAATAGTCCCAAGTTAAAAACGTTTACACGTTCACACCAGTGACTACGACATTTGGATACTGGTTGAGCTCAAACAATGCCAGGTCATTTTGCACCACGAGACGGTACGCTGCTCGGAGAAACGTTAATGAGCTAATACGAGCTTGAACCTGGCGAAGACGGCGTATATACAACAACAGACCTAGCCCGTTGATAGTCAAGTAGTTGTAAATTCCCATCATTTTTTAGCCTGAGATGAAAAGGCAGAAAAGAAGAGTATAAAAAATGATTGCTTAAAAAATTCAATCTGAATATGTGTGCATTAGGTAGCTCAATTTTTTACTGGGAAAGAAGCACCATTCAAGCTTGGAGTAAGGATTAAGTGAAGTGTGTCAACGCTATTCGTTTTCTTTGAAAAGCCACAAAAGGTCTCAATGCCACTTTGCGAAGTGGTGATAATCAAACTGGAAAACAACCGATCGCAAAGATAATTATAAAGTTGATGACAAGCTTTTGGCTCTCTCACTTCCAATCGATAGGTGTTTACTGGCATGAGTGGCATGTAGCAACAGAAACTTTGGGTACTACTCCATTGTCCATAAATGAGGCATAAAACTGATTTATTCAAGAAAATATCCATGCAAATGGCCAAAGCTAACGGCTAAATTGCTTCCATCATGTCGTGCTAATAATATACGTAATAGGAATTGAGTAATTGAGTATTTATGTAGGAAACCTAAAGGATAATAGAGAGATGCCAAAATCACACTCTCGTTTTTGCATCGTTCACGATAATCTTCAAAAATAGTGAATTAATATCCGCTACAGGCAAAACAAGAACTTCGTATAACGTAAATATGTAGCTATCATCGTATTTGGCAAATCCTACAAAAAAATGCATGCACATATAGCTGCTGGACGCAGCACACTATTACTAACCTGTCACAGGTGTGTAATTAAAAACATAT
>JAQIXW010004207.1:0-11946 GCA_034700685.1 Willowsia buskii
TTTCATGCTATTTGTTTATCAATATCACTTTCGTATCACTGCAAGCGTCGTCTTTATCCGTTTTACATCGTTTATTATTATTATATTAAGTATCACAATTTATTACCATTTTGTGAAGAGAAGACTGGATTTTATTATTGGAGCTAAATGGAAAAAAGGGTGGTGTTGCACTCTCTTCTTTTTTTGCTGTCCACTTGAAACCTCTGAAAAGGTCCTTTTGTCTGTAAGGTACTACGACATGATTCTCAGGACCCAGCCATGCAAGTTCACGTCCAGCATACTTCATCAGTCATCCTTATCTCCTCAACTAGCTTTTGACTTTAAGCAGCATCTATAATGATTTTAAACGGGACCATGTGTGCATGCCTTGCTTAGTACGAGAAAGAAAAAACGATAAAAATATTATGATAAAACACCACTAAATCTATAGAATAGTTTACTGCTTAAAGAAAACTCAAGGGACAAAAAAAACTCATCATATGTAATGTGTATCTTTGTAAGTGTCTCAAATTATCAACCTTTTCTCCTTTCTGCCCGACTGGCTCTATAACTGCTTGTTAGAAAATTGAAGGGAAATTGTTCTATCAAGTCATGGTAATGAGCCCTTAAAAGACACACTTGACTGGAAAGAAAAGAGAGAAGACGACGAAGACGAATGAAGGATGAGATGACGAATAAGTTGAAGAATAATAAAATTTTAAGATTGCCACTCACTCATCCTCCACCATGAAGAGAGAGAGAGAGAGAATCATCTTCTTAGAGGTTCACGGTTCATCAAGATTATCAACTTTGTTCAGTTTACAAAATGATGAAGGCGCATACAAGAAAAATCCATAAGAGTACATAATAGCAACCAGCCATAAGGACATAAACTGTTATTTGGTAAATTCGTAGCTTCTCAAGAGAGCAGCTAACTTACAATATAATAATATACAATTTTAAAGCACACCTACTGTGCTCCTTCGTCTTGATTCTTTTTCTCTTGACTTGAAATACAAATCACATCTTGAAAGAGATGAGAAGACGTTTAGTTTACGTTTTATCATCACGGTTGACCGGAGGAGTTTCTCGTTTCGTTTAGCATTACACTTTATTGTAATTTCAAAGTCAACTTGAAAGTAAAATTGTATTTTGATATGGTATACCTTCATAATAGAACACGCATTAATAAAAAGAGACCAAAGGGCTGAAAACACAAGTCTTGAACTTGAAAACAAAATAAAAATATGTCGCGTGATAAGGAAAAAGCGAGGATGAAAAAAAACGGGAGATAGATGAGATGAGATTTTTTTTATTAGAGAGATGGGTATATAGAGAGAGACGGAATTAAAATAGGGATGAAATTCAGAATGACGATGGTTGCGTTGTTGGGAAATCGAAAATCAAAATAAAGATAAGTTGCTGTGTAATGCCTCACGAACAAGGAGTAAAGGAAAGATGGAGAGGAGGAATCTTTTCTCTCTCTTGGTCGTGCTATCTTGAGGGGGAGATGGAGTATTATGCAATAATAAATGTGTACATAATGGGCTCATTTTCTACTTCTCACTCGCATACTCCCAAAGACCATCAAAAACCCCAGCAGTAGCATCACTTTTCCAGTGGAAATAATAAAGGAACAAAAAACATGCACAGGAGAAGAGAGGAGATTTGTAATCAAACTTGATTATTTTATTTTTCGGGGTGCTGGCTTTTTCTTCAGAAGTTGGAAGTAAAGTGCTTATCATGTATGCCTGGAAAGCTTCAAAAACACAAGAGTGCATTTTGTAGGGCGGTGCATATATAACAATTCAAATTTTTTAATTCTTTTAAGTATTGGCTGCAGCCTTTTAGGAACAACGACGAATCTCACAAGTTTTTGTCATGATGTTGAAAAAGATTGATCTGGTCTGGTGTTGTTCATCATTTCCATTTTGTCTTAATCGCTTTAAAAAAAGAACTTGAGAAGGTTGAGTTGAATAATTCTGTTTTACTTTTACAGTTAAAACGACAAGATTAGTTACTGTCATCTTGATGATGATCATGATCATCGTATTCGTGATCATCGTTATTTTTTTCGTTCTCTTTCTTCTGACGGCTCATCTGACAATAGATGGAATCGGAAAGTGAGAAAATGCTTTGTTCAAAATAAATTATGTATTTATGTAAATAAAAAGAGCTTTAGATAGGACGCTGATGGCACAAAGTATCTATTTTGTATTTTATTGAAAGTAGTAAATGAAAATTAATCCAATTTGAGAGTAGCGCCCTGCCTTTGGAAAATTGAAATTTCGAGTAAAATACGTCAGATTAATCGCCTCTCGTCTTTAGAAAGTGAGTGAGAAGATGGACACACTTGTTTGCTTCTTTACTGCAACCATTATCATTTCAAGGCCAACAGTGTGAAATAGTAAAGTGAAGGAATAGTCAATTTAAAAAAGAAGAACCCTTCATTTTCTACAGATTTTTCTTGAAAATAATCATGATAATGACGACGGCTCGAAAACAATCCAATCAACATCAATAACTCTTCAATGATGTTCACTTTAGAACCACAAGATGATGCAGACTTGGACAGGTAGGTTTCAAGTCAAGTTATTTAATAAAAGTGCGTGCATCTTCTAATATAAAAAGACGAAAAGGAAAAGTCATTTTTGACAGGCTTCCTTTTGGACAGAGTTTGATTTTGGATGCTAAATTGATGAAGCATAAAAAATCTTCTTCTAAAGCAATCCTATCATCATCATTTATTTTTGTGAGTCCTCAGCACACCAGCGTCATCATCCACATCCCTTGGTTTTCGTTCCGGTTCATTTCATCATTTTCATGAATGAGCAATAAAAACACACAGAAGCTCTTCGATAAGACGGGAAGAAGTGGTGCTATTTATTTACGTTAAAGTAGCACAAGGATCATCATCATGAATCATGTGAAGCGGACGGTGATTATGGTGAAAATGGTGATTGCTTCTCTTTGATAAAAACTACTCTCCTAGTCTAAGAACTATAAGCAGTTGGAGAAGAATAAAGAAAAGAAGAAGAAGAGGAAACGAGGATAAGAGTAGTGGTTACATAATAGCCGTATATATCTCTCTTCTAAAGCTCTAGCTGGATAGTTCGGTTTCTGTTTGGTTATCCACCCAGAAGAAGAGAAGAGTGTCTGGTTTTTCATTCCTTTTGCTTTTTTAGGCTGGTTATCTGCTAACAACCAGCAAACACTGCTAACAACACCAGCGAACGATCCTAGTGATCAGCAGAAAAGAAGGATATTTTATGCATGAATGAAGAGCAGGCAGACATTGATTGGGTCAAAAGATCACACCAAGTACACTTGTTGTCCTGTCATGTCAGGAAGACTTGTCGCTTGTTCTGATCAGCAATAGAAAGACAGCTTCACACGGCTTTAAAGAAGTATCTGCTCATTGAGAGTTTTTAATGCAATTGATGCATGCAAACCAATCATTTGATTACAATCTTGGAGAATTATATATTTTTTCTGGATGGACACGACACGACGATGGACTTTGACTTTTGCTACAAGTTTCTCGTTCGTTCTCCCGTTTTGAAGAATGAACCGCTTTACAAGTTTTCTTTTTAGCATCCTTTTACTTGTGAGCTTTCCTTCTTGTAAAAAAACTTCAAATCAAATCAAGTCGAGAGGAAAATGAGCTTTGACTTTGGACCACGCATGAATCTCCGGATTTTTGGATTGGATAAAGAGTTGCTTATGCTTGCTTTATATTTGCTCGTGTGGTCATCACAGTCATCTTCATAACGCGTTGGAAAAAAAGTGAAGATTGGAGCACATTTTCAGCTGGATACAAAAGCAATTACGGGGTAAAGAAGGAAGTAAGAAAACTGCTCACAAGTTGTCGGGCTTCACATAGAAAGAGTTAGAGTTGCAGCTGGAGGAAAATAATAAAATGAAATGGAACAACGCAAAAATAGGTATTAACTTAACATCCCTCCCTAGTCTATATTATTCTTTCATCTTTCTTCCCTAGAATTGTAGAAACTGGAAACTATAATGCATTCTTGCCATTTCACTATAATGTAAACGTTTCTTCTTCCCTTGTTCCTTTTTTACTTGGTTGAATTCGTCGAAAAGTTAGTTCGGAGAAAAGTGGCGGTGGTGTGGAGGAGTTGGAGTGGTTCTGGCATGCCATGGCATCTACTCATAAACTTCTTTCTGCTTATAGCAGTGCAAAACACAATCTTGCTTTGCTTGTGTGCATCTATACCATTTCATTTTATACTCCTACTCACTCCACTCCGAAAAATTCTCTCGTATACAAGACTCTCTCAAAGCTTCTACTATTGCTCCCCAAGCAGGCCTGGGAAAATTCCTTATAGTTCTATCCATACTCGCTCATATCATCTCATACAAAATATAATAGTAAACCAGGCCGAGGTCATTTCTGCCTACGGGCTTTATACTAGAAAGGCTTAGGCATCTAATATGCCAACCAATATTGAACCGGTTAAGTTGTTGTTGCTGGCCTGGTCCTGCATTTAGATATCTAGATCGTCTTTTGTAGAGATGAATCCCATGTAAATTTGGGTACCATCATTGTTATCATCAATTCTCCATGATACCACGAAGACTACTTTTGTAAGGTATTGTCTTTGGATGGAGCCGAATGAATTAGAAAAATTTGAAGTTGTGAACCTGAGAACTTTATAAGAACAAAAGGGAAGAACAATAATAATTTTTCTGTAGTAAAAGCGCACATCGTACATTCAAATGGTACTAGTGGCAAAATCCTATATTCATAATGCTGCAGTAATTTTCGTAGAAAGACATTTCAGACCATTATTCTTAGAATGGAGCAAAAAATGCATAAAAGTATTTAAGCATACATTTTTTCAGACATGCACATTATGATGCAAGCATTGGCTTCACATAATTCACCAGAACAGCAACTTACTACGGCGGCAGCAACAACTCAAGTCTTATGCTGCCTCCTCTTTTGCCATTTCCTTCTTCTAAATTTTCCCTTTTAAACGAACATGTTTTCTGATGATGAGAAGAAAAAAAGCCTTTTGCAGTTTATGTGCATGATGATGATGATGACATTATGCATCCATCCGTGATAATGTTTTACTATTACTATGTAGTCTACTATGTTTCCACTGTATAAACACTTCTAAGTTCTAACTATTCTACTCTTCTCCGAACAATTCTTATTCTTCATCTTTTCGCCTGATGGCAATATTATAAGTTTTCTGTAATATATGTGCAATGCATTGCAACTGCAAATACAAAAATCTAGAGGAGAAAAGAAGACACATGAGAATTCATATCGTCATCATGATCATCATTCCTCATCATACAGCATCAGGGTTGTCTCGTCGTTGTCGCCTTCATAGTGGTGTTCTCTGTACAGGAGAAAAAAACAACATCCATATATCCTCTCATCATCGTGATCAAAATCATCTCGTTCTCTAGCTCTTTTACTGCTGCTGCTGCTGGTTTTCCTTTGTTGTTCAGTTAAGCTTGTTGCCTCTCTGCGTACAATTTTTTCTCTCCCTGTTGTTGTGTCCTATTGTGAATTGAATTCAACTTGGATTTTTTTGGTTTGCAGCAACAAAAAGCATTATTATTGCATAGAGAAAAAGAGTGCATCTCCACATTCACTTTGTTCATTTTGTCATCTGATGTGTGTGATGTGATGCAGTAATAAGAGCTCGAAAAAAAAGTTTCTACTGTGGAGCTTTTAGGTTTGGTAAAGAAGAAATCATCAGAGAACAGCAGCATGTTCTTTTGATCAAGTAAAAAAACCGGCTCGGCTTCTCTATATTCTGTGCTGCTGCTTTTCCTTGTCTTTTTTAAAGCTTTTTGTGTAATGTGTGTGTGTGCTGCATGAGGAGGCTTAAAGGTTTTTGTTCCTTCCCATGAAACATCAGAGAAAATCATCATCATATTATACACACAAAGTAATACACTACTTTTTTCAGAGTTGTTTCCTACAATTCTCCCCTCATCTCTCCTTTTCCTTTCTTGTTTCTTTTTTCGAACAAACGATCAAGTTAGATGGAGAGAATAAGATGAAGCTAAAAAGCAACAAAAGCAAAATATTTCTGACATTTATATTATGAAGAAACACTATGCATGCATGCTAGCAAGAAAATATGTTATAAAAATGAATACATTGCGAGCTTATGTTATATGCGATCTAGTCTGGTTGAAAGATTTTTTTCTTCAAAAAAAAATTTCTTTCGATCCTTCCCATTTTCAACATTCTAACCAACAACAACAGCATAAACCAATCTGCTCACAGGTTCAATTCCCGAAAAACTACAGAAAAATCCAAATACCTTGGGTTCCTTCTGCATATTCTCAAGAAGAAAGAGAGAAAAAAACTTCCGAAACAATTTTTTCTTTTCAACTTTTTTACACAAATATTTACCAATACTACATAATATTCTACACGATTGCATTGCAAACTATGAGTTCGTGTGATGATGCCGAGTAGTTTTGCATCTGTGAGAGGATGTGAATCAAGTAAAATTCCTATGAGCACAATAATATATACATAAGAGCAGGCTACTAAAATGAATGCGATCTTTCTGATAAAAAATTGGAATAGTGAACGAAACACAGAGAAAATTGGTGCTTGGTTGAGAGAGAATGTTTCTCGTGCATTATGGATCTACATTTTATGGATGTACTTTGCGAGCAGCTGAGACCAAAGAGGAAGTCCTGATGATGACGACGGCGATGCGATGTTGCCTGCGTTTTTGTTGCTGCTGATGATCATGATGACGACGACGATGGTGGAAGATGGAAATCGAAGAGAATGGAATGGAGTTGGTTGGAGTTTTGTGTTTTCAGTTCTCCTATGAACATGTGCATATTAGCTTGTATCTATTCTCCTATGCTGCTGTTAGCTAAAAGCTTTATAGAAAAGTCAGCCGTACTCTCATTTTCCTTGTTGCTTAACTTTCTGTACGTTCTAATACCAATGTTCTATCTCTCCGTTACAGAGTTTCAGTAAAGTCGACAGACAGACACGACATTCACATACACTCATAGACTTATGCTCACACATCCCATTCATGTATTTTGCCTGTATTTCAGCATGGAAGAGCCAAGTAAAGGGAAAAAGGAATCATATTGGTGCTCCTGAAACTCTCAAAGAACTTCCCATGCTGGCACACAGACAGCCAAACAGCAGCCTCACTCAACAATATACAGGGAGAAAATTTTTCCTCCTTCTTCCCATATACCCATTCAGTTCGCAGCAGCATAGCAGTCAAAGCAAAAGCTGAACTGAGCATCAGCACAGCACTTTGTTCGTTCAAAGCTTTTTTCCCTTTAGTTCAGTCAGACTTTCAGAGTATTTCTCCATTTTCCACTGCCATCCAACCAAAGTCATATGCTAGCAACCAGCAAGCAGACACATTCACATCTTCTCACATATACACAGCAAAACTCTCAGAGTACGTGTGTATGTGTACCTAAAGAACTTTAATGGTCTGTCTGGCTTGTTGATGATAAGACTCTGTGTAAACCACGGTGAATGCTTTAGTTGGGAAGTGGCACCAGTGTGGAGAGGAGACTGAAACGACGATGACTACGTGCACGTACATTATCCAATTGTAATTTCCATGCAAGCATGTTGAGAGAGTGCGTTACTACCTAAGAAAAAAACACATGGCTATCTCTCAAAACTCTGAAAGATCATCTTCGCATAAATCACCAAAAAGATAAATTCCTCTTGTCTAAGGAATTATTATAAGCAACAATAAGTATTTTTTTGTAGAGAAAAAAGATATTTTTTACTCTTGAAACAATAATCTAATTAAGTCATAAGTGTTCTCTATACTCGCCAGTTTGAGCTGTCACCTTGAAAAAAGTGAATATACCGGAATAACGTTAAAAATTCAAGATCATCCCAAAATACAATAATTTTTCTTCTTCTTGTGCATCTTGTTCGTCTCCTCCTCCAGTGCAACTTAAAGAATCCAAACCGATCCGTCATTTTGTGCATGTGTCGCTTCCTAAATTTTTTTTCTTCATTATTGCCAAAGAAAGGAAATCTCTCCCCCAACCAATAATACACATTTTCTCTCCGTGTGCGTGTGCTAAAGGAAAGTCACTATAAAAGTCGACGTTCTAGTATACTGACATCAACAACAGCAAAAAAATATATATTCCAGAGATCTCTTATATATTTTCCTCCCTAAGTATATATACTGTTGTCACAGTCAGTTTTTTCTCCTGCAAAACTTTATACGGATAATAAAAGGACGACAACGAAAAGGAAACAAAATCTTCCCTGTGTGCATTTTATTTTGCCTGGAGATGAACTCCCTTGTGTCCCGTTGTTCTTCTTCCCTGCCTGATTCTCATCCCATTTGCTGCTGACTCGTCGTGTGTCTCTCTGTTCAGTGCAGTATTGTAATCATCCGCAAAACTAGATAGAGCATTTTGCTTGTTTGAAAGGAACAAAAAAATATAAAAACGAATCGAAAGGGAATATATAGAAGTGGTGGCGGTGTTGCATGGAAGGAGTGAAGTTTGAAGGAGCAGAGAAGCAGGAGGGTTCGACGTCCTCGCTCTTGTGTTTTGTGTGAATGCAGGAGGAGTTGAGAGAGAAGCAGAGTGCGTTTCCTCATTGCCATTTTTTCCCTTCTCCTCTTCTCGTCGTTGAATTAAAAGCAGACACACAGGAAGGAAGAGGAAAAAGAGAGGGGATGAAAATGACAGTATTTCGATTTTCATTTTCGACAACAACAGCAGCAGTGGAAGAAACACACCAGCAAAAGTAACGGTGATGGTGTGTCGGTGTGTGTGGTGGTCGTGATATTACATTTTTATATGAGTATACCAAAGTAACAAATGTATATAAAGCAATCCATGTGTCTGCCAATGCTAACAACGGAATATTATACAATTACTACTACCCTTCTTCCCTTTCTAGTATTCTTCCTCTCCTCTTTTACTTCTTCTGGACATACGACGACTCCTCAAATTAGAGAATAAAAAGTGATGAAAAAAGATACATCAACGAAAGCACGGCCGTAGCCAAATATGACTCCAAATACGTTCCTCCCACCGGTTCCGTTGTCGTCATTTGCACAGAAACACACGCGTCTTGATTTCCACAGTCCGCTTCATGTTTCTTTCTTTTAAAATGAATTCAGTTTTAATGATCTCCATTCAGCGAAAAAATTGATAAAACAAAAAGTATAGTGAAAGTAAAGTGACGTGACCAGACAAAGAAACACGAGTTGTAAACTTTTGTCGTCTGCAAATCAGTTGGATATTTTTTGGATCAATTGTTAACGTAAGTTGTCATTTATGAACATGCAAAACGCATGCATATTACATTAAATCGCTTTTTCCTGGTAAAAACGCGTCATTGTTCTAAAGAAATTTGGTCAATATTCGGTCGATATGCTACCTATAAAGTATGTACGATGATAGTCGGCAGATATTATGTACTTGCGTTCGTGATATGCCTACATTCACAGTACTCTGAAAAGTTGGAAGAAAGCAAAACCATGTATTTTCAATGGGAAAGTTATACCACTGTTTTGTCGGTAAACTTAAAGCCGAGCTGAGTGGATAAATGATAGTAGCATCAGTATCCTTCATGTATTTTCCTGGAAGTTGTTGGTAACCTTCCATGTCGATGAATAAAGGAGGAAAGGAATTAAAAAAAGAAAGTTGTTAGCTCACAGGGAAAAAGTGAAGGTTTATATTTTATGCTGAATGGAATATATAAATGCGTTATCGTGTACTTGTACTAGGATAGCATATGCCAATTCATGTACTCTGGTGACGGCCTTGACTGTTGACTGACTTTTTGCGAGAGAACTGCGGTTGTTGTTGCTGCTGGAGTTATGTTATGTAGCTCGTTTGTTTCGCAAGGATATTACATCCTACAATAGTAAAGCCCTTTTAACTCGTAAAACCTTCCTACACATGATGAGCCAGCCATATGTATGTATGTATTTGTGTAGCACAAAGGCATTCCAGGGAATTTCAGGAGAAGTCTCTGAGAGAAACTTGAAAGTTTCATTTTATATAGCAAATATTTTCAGAGAAGAGAGGTTTGTGTTTAGTTGAAACTGTATTTTTTGCTTATTTTCTTCTGCTGAAAAAATTACTTTGGTAGATTTAGGTACATATATGTATCAGCCAGCCAAAGTGAAACCATACGAGCAAGCCGTGTGCCACAAACAGACAAACACATGTCATGTTAAACTCTGCTATTTTCTTAGAAGTTTCACCATGCACCAGATACCATCATCAGCAATTTGAAAGAGGCAATTATTACAATGGTAAATATAAAATTGAATACGAAAAATTATTATATTTTTTCCAGTTCAAATAATCCAGTTCCAGTAGTGCTATTCTGCTGTGCTGCCAACTTTCATTTCATGTATTCCTCACTCTTTATGCTGGAATATGGCAAAAACTGTCTGAGTAGCTACTCTTACAGTCTTTTTCCTGTTTCTTCGGAACTCTGTGAATAATTCAAAAGATTATGATTATAATGATGGGATAGATGTTCCATTCTTCTTTACTCGAAAATGAGTCTTGTCGACATAGACTGTCGAAAATTCTATTCAGTAAATTCGTTCATTTGCATATCCCTACTTACTACATGCTTATTATGCGATATATAATATTTTAAAGGGGAGTTGCACACGGACGGACGGACACAGAGAAGAGAGAGGGCCGTTCGATGAGTACCTACATCATCATTATTATCATAATAATAATCATGATGATGAAACAGGAGGAGAGAAACAAATAGTAAATTGAAAATTGACGGAAATTTGGTTTAATTGTTGGGCGGACCACGACGACTAAAAAGACGACCAAAAACCATCAGTCTGCCAGTATAAAGACGACTGATGATGATGATGGTTTGGTTTTCTGTCATCTGTCTGAGCGTTTAGTTTGCTCATGTAAAACTCACGAAATTTTTTACAAAGAAACTCTAAATGCATGCCAATTTCTCCTTTTCTTTTCATTACTGTTTTAATTTTTGGTTAGAGGGCAAAAAAGAAGAATACAAGCATGGCTAAATAAGTTCAAGGCACACAATGCAAAAAAATTAATGCATTGCATGACTATGCCTGCCCATTGAGTTTTCAGAGTTGTCTTCTGATGAACCCTTTTATTCTCCGGTTTCAATTTCATTTTCAAGAGTGTAAGCAGAGAAGAGAATACACAAGAGAAAAATCATAATTAGTCATTACACCCTTTTCGTCTTATTGTTGATGTAATCATGCTCATCAGTACGAAATATATATACTGGCAGCAAACATCATTATCACAAAAAAAGATTCCTTTCTTCTACACTGTTTTTTCTTCTCATTCTCAGAATCAAGAAAAGGATATGACTTGTAGAAAAAAACACGATCAAAAGAGATTATCTTTATAGTGAAAGAAATTTAAAAAATAGTGAGATGGCATAAGGTATCAAGAAGGGAACATATCAAAAACTTATCATTAAATAAGTAGAATACCTCACCACCATCAGTGCCATCATCGTCCTCCTCCTCATCATGATATCAAGCATGCACGCATGCTTATTAAACTTTATCTGTGATGTTTTGTAATATATTATGCATTACATTAAATAAGGCATTTTATCTCTTTTTACACGTTACTTTTTTAACATCCTCCACCTCCTTCGTCTTCTCAAGCTCATCATCATATGTGTGCGATTTGCAGCTGCAACTTTTTTTTTGTCCATTATATATTTTCATAATAAAAAAAGTAAAAAAGATATATAAAAAAGGTAGGAGTGCAATTGCTCAACTTACATCACCAGAAATACGGAGCAGCTGGTTGTTCCTTCTTGGTCTTTGGCATGGTGTGATGTTTGGCTGCGCCTTGGTCTTCTTTTGGGGTCTTCATTATTACACGTTGTAAGGTCGTGATATATGGGTAATATGAAAACGGCCGTACAAAGAAACGAGATCAGGTTCAGTACCTATATATGCT
>JAQIXW010004208.1:0-11943 GCA_034700685.1 Willowsia buskii
TTTTTTCAATCGAAATAGCATGTTGAATGGTGCATCGTAAAATGAGAACTTAACTTTTGAGTCAACCGACGTTACCTACGCCTGATTTTGGAGTTCCCGTCCAACAGTAGTTTAATGCAGTGACCTTTGCCCACTCTTTTATTTGCACTCCAAATTTAAAGCTATACTTTTTATTCAAAAGTAATAACGTGAATTTTCCTTTTCCTTTCCTACTCATTTTCAAATTGGAAAGAGGAGGAAAACAATGAGATTTCTGACGAATTGATTGACGTAAAACAAACTCCAGCGGAGGACAGATTGGGTTTTTATCCAACCGCCCAAACTCAAGCCCAATCTGGCTGGCGCCCTAATTGGGTACCTAATTGGACACCTGTTCCGGGCTATCCGCCAAGTCAAGTTCTAGTGGCCGTAGATCCTAAAGGGCAGCCTGCATTTAAGTTGGGCATAATCGACTTCATGACAGCTCTACAAAAAGTCCTCATACTATTACCATCCTTTCCCAAAATCCCCTTACCTACTTTGACGGTGACAGTTGACCCTGGAACTACAGCTAGTGGTGGACCAGAAAATATCTTTCAGTTTATCTTGGCATTAATTCCAAGCCTTCCAATACCCATGTTGTCACTGCCAAAGGTTACTGTTCAGTTTGGGGCGGCACCCGTAGCTACTGAAGGTGCTGCAGCGTCTCCCGCTGCAAAATCCGGCCAACCTTTGGATTTTGCAGCAATGTTGCTTGCTGCACTGAAAGAAAAAGCAACTTTCACACAAACTCTAGCAAAATCATTGTTTGGCTCCCACTCTACAACAACGCCTGCTCCAACTACACCCCCAGCAGCTCATACAGGTGGTTGGGCTCCTGCGCCAACTCCTGCTCCTGTACCTACTTATGGCTGGCAACAACAACTACCAGTAGCCCCACCTGCTCCCGTCCCAACATTTGGATGGCCACAGCAACTCCCTCAATCTCCTTCGTTCCCACCCCAAGCTTATCCACAACCCTCGCCAACATACGGAGTGGCCCAGCCACCACCACCATCTCCTACGTACGGAGTTGCTCAATCGGCACAACCCTCACCACCCTATGGAATAGCGCCACCAACACAACCGTCGCAACCTGCATTTGGAGTTCCCCAGCCACTTCCTGGATACTTACCGTCGCCTGTACCAACTTTTGGGAATCCAGTACCTCTGCGGAGCGCTGCATACCCCAGCACTACTCTACAAGCTCCTCTACCAAATCTAGTTCAGCCAGGTCAAACCACTGGTTCTCAATTTGTGCCGTTTCCCAGTGGGCAATGGCCAAAAAACATGTATTACCAACAGCAGCTGCAGCTGCTGCAACAACAACAACAAGTAGCACCTCCTCCCACGAGTTCTGTACCACAATCTCCTGCTGCAACACCTCGCAACAGTCAACAAAACAGTGCTGAAGTAAGCTCCACTCCGGGCCTGGGTGTTTCTGTTCCAATAGGCAATCCAGCGTACTGGAATGTCCTTTGGAATTATGTAAACGGAAATTTAACAGCTACACGAGGTCAACAGGCCGTAACTCCAGAACCCAACACAAACATTATCCCACCACTGCCTCCTAGGGCACGTGATGAATCAGAATCTAATGCTGCAGACGATGACAATAATAATTTGGTTTTAGATACTATTCCATTCTCACAGCCGACCACTGAATCAAATGATTTAGAAACTGTACAGTCAAAACCCAACGAGAACACTGATCATAATAGTTTGAATACAATCGATACGGGAAGCAACGATGTAAAGCAGAAGTATCATGACATGTACACTGATTCTGTGACATACACATCAACAGCACCAACTATGGCTTCAGCTTCCTCTGGTGATGACGGTGGGGGTGGCAATATGCTTACGTCTTCATCATCTATGGGCGCACAGGTATATCGGCGCACATTTGTCACTCCAGCTACCTCTTCCTCGACATTTGAAATGACCAGCAACCCGACACAAGCTCCCTCAACACCGGCTAATTCTGTAAGCACAGGTTCTACTCCCAGCAACTCTACAGAGATACAGTCACGAATAGACTCGGAAGCTGCAGGAACAGTGATCAGGAAGAAAAAGCTAAGATTTAGAAGAAAATGGAAACCACAGGCACCGACCGAGGAACCTGCAGCAACAGCACCCAAAACTATAGAAAACAATCAAGCACATCAAGACGAAGAATCTGAAGAAGTAGATAACATCACATTTAGCGAAGTGATTCAAATTCTGGATCCACCGGAAGAATCCACACCAGCAGCACCAACAACAAGTAGCCCCCCAGTAAGTACTCCTGCATCTGTAAGCTTCTTCCAACTCTCTCCAAACACCACCCTAGAGATGATAACAACAGAAGTGCCGAACGATCAGGATGCGGAGCCCTTTAGCATCCAGAGTGGAATTGACGGAGTAACTGAAACCATTAAGGTTGACTTACCATTCACACCTATGCCTGAAAATAATGAGCTCTGGAATGTATTGTACAGTCAGCCCTTGCGGCGTAGAAAAAAACGAAACATTAACAATGACGTGATTTTGGACTCAGGTAAAAGTTATGGACTGGTTGACAACGATGAAAAACACGCTACATAAAGCACGGCCTTCCACCTGGCTCAAATTGAATCTTCAATCTACAGCTGCAGTAGAACCACAAGAGTTATCAAAGAATACGCTCTAAAGTTTTTAGCATCAGAGTGGATATTTCCTTTAGTACCACTACTTCCACTTTTGTATTGTAAGGAATGCAAACTAAAAGCATTTTGATGACGTGAACCTTCGTCCCGATAAGACTAATGTACATTTCAACCACATCTACTTGAGAAATCTATCTAGATGACTATGTCGACATATTTAAGGTCACTGACATTTTTTGTAGAGCACACTGATATTTATTCAAATCATATTTTAAACCGAAAAATGATTCCTGCGTGTAAAACATTTACTTCACTTGATTATCTCAAATTCGCCTGCCTCTGTCGATTTCCCTTCACCATTGGACTTTCGTATATCTGAGCAAAATCTTAGCTAAAACAAATAATACTACATGGTTTATATGGTAAGCAACAAAGAGCACCATTTTGGGATGTCACAATCGAAATTCTGAAAATATTATGTAAGAATGGTTTATGGGTTCTGCGAGACATTTTGAAGGGGCACGCATTTCTAGAAGAAGTTGCCTAAGCTGAGGGACTGATTTATTCATCATCACCAGAGAATTATATTCCTAAACTGCCAACTGCATTTCATTTACACTAAAATACAAATATAAAATATTCTGTACTTACACATGCTATATACTTAAATTTAAACCTATACCGAATTCACCACAATCTTTGTTTATGAAGAGTTACACTTATCAACACACACCTTAACATACGTACATATCACACAAAATATACACCAATACACCTATATTTTATTCTACATTACATTTCACAATCTTTACACACAACAAACACAATGCTGTAAAAATTCACCCAAATAACATTTAAATTTTGAGATAACCCTCTGAAAATCATTTAATGTCTTTCAGGAAAAGGACCCTCACACGGTTATGGACCTCCCAAGGTGATCACGTGCTTTTTGTGACGGCAAATGAAGAGCTCAATAACCTGGCAATATCTTGTTCGATTCAAACTCAATTAATCTGTCCATACATTAACATTAATACTTTTATTTTCAGCCGTCGTATGGACCCCCTAAACCAAGCTACGGACCACCCAAGCCTAGCTATGGGCCTCCAAAACCGAGTTACGGACCTCCCAAACCCGGATATGGACCTCCAAGCGGAGGGTAAATCAAAATGTCTTCATTTCAAATAATATTGCTATATTGCCAAGTGATCACTGCCTATATAAGATAATATGCACTCATATTTGGGTTGATGGAATCGGCCTTTAAACTTTATACTTATAATTTAAAGGTACAGCAGTGCTTCCTCCATTTCTAGTAGTTTCAGCGGTGGCTTCGGAGGGAAAGGTGGTTCCTCAGGCGGCAGCTACAGTAGCGGTGGCTCTACTGGTAGTTCGGGCTACATCGTTATTTCTCCAGTAGGAGGAAACGGCTACCAGCCTCAAAGCTCATACTCGGTTCCTTCCACCTCATACGCGAAACCAACCGGCTCGTCAAACAGTTATGCAGCACCCGCACCAAAGCCCACATACACATCTCCAAGCGGTCCAGCTCCAAGTTATTCTGCACCAAGTGCTCCATCCTATTCAGCTCCAAGCAACTCGTATGGAAGTCCAACCCAGTCGTATGGGGCTCCTCCAGCCTCCTCATACGGAAGTCCAACCGGAGGTAGCTCAGGTGAACTTTCTACTTCAGAATATAGAAATAATGCCTATGACGCTCCGGCTGGTGGTGACCCAACAGCTGCTCAGTACCAGCCTGTGGCACCCAGCACCGCACCCGCTCCTTCTGCTGATTATAATAGTAATAATAACAATGCACTCCCACCACCTCAGCAATCTGATAATAATCTGCCTTTAGCACATACGCAAAGTTCCGCCTCTACTTCTTTTGGTGGCTCACAAGACAGCTATTCCGCACCCCAGCTTCAGCAACAATATAACTCACAAACTGATTCCACTTACTCTGCACCTCCACAAGAGCAATATAACGCTCCCCAGGAGCAGTATCACGCCCCGCAACCACAAGAACTTCAGTACAGTCCCCCCTCACAAGAGCCTCAGTACAATGCTCCAGCCAACCAGCCACAGCTTCAGTATCAAGAGCAGTCACACGCTCAACAGCAACAATATTCAGCTCCACAGGTTGAGTACACTGTTCAGGAGCACCAGCCATACAACAATGCACCTCAGCAACAATACTCGAATCCTGTAGAGAGCTATTCCACACCTGACCAGAGTAACTACTCTGGGAGTTCCAGTTCCCAGCAGCATACCCCAGATTTTGCTGGGGGTTATATTCAGCCTGCCATAGAAATTTCCTCTAGTTACTCATCTCAACCTGTTGATCAACAACAGTCGCTTGCTTCCTCAAGTCCATCCGCTGGAAATAGTCAGTCATACCATCCAGGTAAAGATACAGGCTCTCAAGATGATAATCATGCTTATGATGGTAATGTTCATGCTACTACTACAGATCATGAGAACAATGATGTCGCTTCAAATACCAAGTCAGCTACTCATCCTAAACGCCATATCGATAGTCAAACACGCCTAGCTAACAATCGGCATCAGCGCCGTCGCCAAAATAACAGAAAAACTAACAATAGCAATGAACCCACCTTTGTGCACTCTACTCCTTCCACACCCTCGCTTGATATAACTCCACCTCCTCCTCTGTCCACCGCTTCCCCATCTGAATCCCCTTCTCCGTCACCTCAACCAAGCGAAAGTAGTCTACCTAGTCATCTAATCATTTCCAGGCGCCCTGATTTCATCCACTCTAATAGTGCTCCTCATCGTAACGATGATAGTTCCTCTGAACATATTAACAGTAACAGTCATAGTCATCCAGTAGTTCATATGAAACATCCACACCATCCTCCATTACCACCCATGAGAAAGTCTCGCCCTCGCATTACCCTTTCGCTTCACGCGCACGCTGTATTCCTTCCACCTAGGCCACGTCCTCCTCCTCCTCGAAAACCGCTTTTAAGATCCAGTAACTTTAACCCCGCTACTAACAGGAATAACTACGGCTTTTTCAGACCAAAAGTCTTTTTGCCGCATCGAAGAAAGCATGTAAGAATAAACAAACATATTAATAAGATTCGCTTCTCAAATCCTGGTTCGTTAGCTCAACCTAGCGAGCTTAGCTCTGCACTTGCGTACAATCCTCCTTCTGGCCCTGGTACTGGTGGGTCCTCGGACCGACCTGCACTCAGTTACGGGACGCCTGACCAGGTCGGCACTAAAGACGTTTTCAGCGTGTACGAAACACTCAAGCTTCGTGGACGAGACAAAGGCTCGTACCAGCTGCCCTCACTCCAACAATTGACCGGACCTCAACAGACTGGCAACCGGCCTGACAATTTCCCCAATCCTAACTATGGTACTCCCTCCCAACAAACTCCCTTCCAAAACTCTTTCGTTGACACATCTCCCATGAGCCCTACTCAGTCATATGAAACTGCTAACATCAATAATAATAACTATCAAGCACCTGTAGGGCCTACAGACATTTCATTCATTTCAAGTAATCAAGTTGATCCGCAGTCTTTTCATGATCAACAAAATCCAACAGGGGCAGCTGCATTCCAATCTTCAAATAATTACCAGCAACAAGCTAGTTTCCAAAGTTCTCAGAATTTCCAGCAATACAGTGCAGAACAGTCTATAGAGCAGCAGCCACAGCCATCTCCTCTGCCAAGTTTTGGAGGAAGTTGTTGCTCTGACTTCCCTCCCCGTTCTCAACCAGTGCCAAATAACGTAGTCTTAGGCGGCCTCGAGACTGAGTATGGGCAACCTAGTAATGCAAACAGTGACCCTTATGCCACCTCCTCACAAAACCTGCATCCTGTTTATAGACGACCTTCCCCTTCACCCACTACCTCCACACCTGATGTACAGTCTGGAGAGAATAATGCAAGTTTTGAAGATTCACCCACAACAACTGCAGGCAAGTATTTCCACAACCCATCATCTCATCATGAAGATGAAGAAATTGTAGGTGCAGAAAGTAGTCATGAGAAATCGAATCGGCATCATAACCACATTAGGTTTAATAATGTACCACCTACTCAGGGTTATGGACAAGAAGAGTACGCTGGCGAGCAGGAGCATATTATTATGAATAATAACCAGCAGACTAATAATAATAATGATGATGAGGTAGTTAGTCAGGGAGAGGAACAACACCGGCAAATCTTTGGTCAGGCTGATGTAAAAGAACTTTTTGAGGAAGGCTCTGTAGAAAACAGTAGTAGTGATAATGGTAATAATGAAGAATACAACGTATCTGAGCGCTTAGTAGCAAGTAGTAGTACAATGTCACCAACTAGCCTTGTTAGTAGTAGCGGTAATTTCGTCACCTCCACTTACCCTTCACCCACAATGAAAACACCCACTTCCTCCACGTCACATCTAGACCTACAAGTTGCTGGTTCTTCCACAACTAGCAGTCCATTATTAATTACCCCACCTCCTCCACCTGCTATTGTAGTGATACCCTCACGATCGACTTTGAGACCTCTCCATCGAAGGAGAGTCCATCCTGTGACTATTCGACCTCTAGGCAAAAGTTATCTTTGGGCTGGAAAAAACAAAAAGGACAAAAAGTTTACGAGACAAAAACAGATTAAACCGTATGTTCCAACATTCAATGAAACTGACGTTACAATATATGGTGACACCGACAAGAGTAGTAGTAACTTAACCAGCCCGACTGTTTTTAGTCCAGTAAAAATTCCTCCCAGTGAAGATGAGGACGAAGAAAATAATAATCCTTCCAAAATGTTTTACACGAATTCACCCATATATGTGAGGAACAGTAACAGACAGCAACGACCAATGAGACGATTTCCAAATTCGTATTTTACTCGTTCCCCACGAACCACTACGACAACTACAAGCACAACTACCACTTCTACTAGCACGACTCCAGAGCCTGAGCACGCAGATGTGCAGGACTATGAGTACAATGACAAGGAAATTTCAGAAGAAAATAGAGATAATATAGCTGATGGTATTGAGAATGAGGAGCCAGAACAGGTTGAAGAAGTGCAGGGTGATAATAATCATGAGCAAGATCAAATTAGTGACAATGACCAACAAGTAGACGAATTCGTAAGCAAAGAGCAAGTGCAAATGGACAAAGAAAATTTATTCCTTGAGGCTAACGATAATAGTGACAAACAGGCTATTTTAGATGCTGAGGCTAATCACATTAATAGCACAGAAGTTAGCTTAAGTGACGCTAACACTGATATCGATGAGCCTAGTCAGAACACTAACAACCCGTCAAAATCTATTTCAACTGATCACGACGAGGATGACGAAGAACCGCTAATGACAAATGCTTCAACTGACGCTGTGACTACTACTGCCGAAAAAGTTCAAGTTGGTGACAAAAGTAGTGGTAGTGGTAATGAAAGTAGTCCAAAACAACTAATATATCGACCTTGGATGCCTCAACGCAGACGTAGAATTAAAATACCTAGAAAATCTCTTGCAACTAATGCTACCGCTTCAAGTAATGTTGATGATAACCTTAATAGCAATAACAATAACACCAATAACAATTCCCATTTTGATGATGAGTTTCATCAAATGGTACGTGGTGCTGGTACCGCTTTTGACAATAACGCTTCGGGAGAGAACGCTAGTAGATACAACAGATACAATAGAAATAGAAATCATGACAATGACGAGCACGACGAAAACAACGATGATGATGATGACGACGGGTATGAGAGCAGACCCAAAACATTCATAGAGGCTACCCCAGTAAGTTCAACTTTCCGGCCAAAACTGAGGCGTAGGCCAGGACCAACATTTAGAATTGTGACTATCCCCACATCAAAGCCAAGGGAAAATCAGTGGCAATACCATCCTGACTCCTCAACGACTGAAGAATCAACCCCTACTTTTACCATTACTCCAAGACTAGACGTTACAGATTTTACGACAGAAAGGCCCCCATCAAGCTCAGCCACTCTCAAAGCAATTGCAATGAAGCATAAACCAAGTAACAAGCCCGCATTAAGCAGTTTGCTCAAATGGAGAAAGAATAGAGTTCCCCGTACAACGACTCAGCGTCCGTTGACTTCCCAAAAGCCAGTTGTCATTTATGTGCACACATCGACAGTATCAGACAACTCGTACAAAGTGGAGCCTCTCCAGTTTGTACAGTACACTACTCCAATACCTGAGACTCAGATTTTGCCTCCAAGTCCGCAACCCATTTCTGAAGAAGACGAAACTCCAAGTAAATCAAAAGAAACTGATGCTATCACACAAAATAGTCAGCAAGAGGATGTCAGTTATGAAACTACAATGATTTCAAATATGCCATCCACCCGTTCGATCACTTCCATTCCAGTATTGCCATCCTCACAATCTTTAACAACTACAACAACGACTCCACTGCCCATTTATTCCGTTTCATATGCACCAGGAGAGTCAACAGAGGGAGATTCTATCGGAGATGAAGCAATGTTTGCCAACTCGCACCTATTCGTTCCGTTGGAAAAGTCATCTGAAGAGAAAGGTAACAGCAGCATAGAGGCTTCAGAAACTGATCCCAACAACTGGGAACCCAAGTATGGCTTCAAACTCTACTTGAAGAAAAAGAGGAGCAGTGAGGAAGATCAGACTAACCCGCCGACAAGACAACAGCTTGTGATCGATAAGGAGAGAAACATTACAATGGCTAGATTGGCGATGAGCCAAGCTATTCCATATCCTTTGGCAAACCCAGTGGATGTTAAATATTTAGGCTACTCTGCCGAATCATCACAGTCTGTATCTTATGCAGTTGACTCAAACGAAAACGTTCAGGATGACAGACAAATGGTGCAAATGCCAAGACCACGACAGCATCGTGCAATGAAAGAAAAAAGACGCCGTATGAGACGTCTAAGGACTCTCAACAGAATGCCCACAAATACACCCTCTCACATTCCCGGGATGAGGTCGTCATTAGTGCCAACTCCAATTTTTAGGAAAACAACAACAACAACAACACCAGAACCTATTACAAGCGCTCAAGTAGAAACGATAAATGGCACCACTGAAACAACAGCAACAACTTTAGTCCCCACCAAAAGCCATAGAGGTGCTAAGAGCTTGTCATTGAATCATACAGAGCCCCTTGTCAAGGGATCCCATATGCCGTCCGCTTTCGCTTCGGCAAAAAAAGCACAAAAATATACACAAACGTCATTTTTTAACGCGACGGCAATACAAAAGCCGACCGATCCTCCGCGACAAAATTCTAATGTGGGCAATAACAACGAAAAGCCAAAGAATAAAGTGAAACAACTGATACTGCACGATGCACATGAAGTGAGAAGAAAGAATAGACAGAGACTGATTAAAAGTAAAGTGTACGCAATAATACAACAACAGACAACAACATTAGTACCACCACCATCCAAAGACAGTAAAGAGTAACAGCACATAGCTAACGGCATATTTGTAGAAAAATAGATTTTTTTATTTAATTGACAAGTGGTCGGACATGTCGGATGATCGAGCGCTTAAATTCGTTTTGGCGTACTCCATATTATATTTCGACATAGGGACCTTGTCTTAAGACTGATAGGGATTCATTGACAGTTTCCCATTTTTATTACTACCACACATCGTGTTCCAAACTACTCCAACCTTGATCGGTTGAGTTGGCCCGGACTGGACAAAATACTCAGGCAGAAAGCGACAGGACTCACGCTAGCTGAGTTGCACTATTCACATTGGCACGCACAGCACAGCGCTGACTTCACTGGCACAGTTTTTCCTTCACACATCGCCAATTTCCAGCGTACTCACGTAAAGTCGTGATCAATATTGCACTGCTGCTTTGTTTCATTGCTGTGGCTGTACGTATTTGGATAAATATGTGTTTTTGTGCCAACACTGGCTACTAGCTTTGTTTTGTAGTTGGGAGATGGTCGGAGGGCAAGTGGAAACGCTCTCCAAAGTTGATCTTTTGTTTTGGAAAGTGTATAGCTTGATAATGAATGCAGAGCAAGCAAGCACCCGTAAAAGTCGAGGGATATTGCCACAACACACAACTTGCACTACCTGCAACCAAAAATATAAAAAGTTCCCTTTTTCATTTCCCTAAGGATTTATGAAATACGTAATGTGTTGGGTTTGTTTGCCAAAATGAAATGAACAGAGACAGAGTTAAGGGGGGAAGCGTTGGCTCCTGGGTCCAATGAAAATGCTGCGAGACAGAGGCTTGTAATGCAAACTGCTCTCAGTAATTTGCTCTCCCCAACTCCGATACCTGAATCAACATCCCCGCCGCTTGAAGATGATCTCATCAACATTCCTGGGACCCAAAACCCTAATATTAGGCCCGAATACGAGCATCTGAGACGCCTTGATGAGGATAATGACGAAAAAAATAACACAGGGGACAAAAAAGAACAAAATACAAATATCAAGCGAAGAGCTGACTTGTTCGATGACATTTTTACACCTCTTGAAGATAATGAATTAGACATTGACCCAGACAAGTATTAATTAAGCCGCTAAATTGTTGACGGGTGCGCGACTAATATCATTACAAATGTTGTTTAATTTGAACTAACAAAAACTGTAGACTTTATATAAAATACCAATAATAACATACGAGATGTAAGTTTGCTGTGCTGGGACGGCTATTTTGACAGTGAAAAAAAAATGAATCAACTTTGATGCATTATACTACTACTAACAAACAATTGAAATAACGGTTGCTGTAAAATTAATATTTTTATGATTACCAGACATATCTGACTTCTATAAGACTGTTCTGTAGTTAATTGTTATAAATTTACTTTTGTTAAGGTAAGATTGCTTTACTAACAAGATAATTTTTTACTCAAATTATAAGTAATTCATTAATTATATGTAGTTTACTAATTGAGTTGCTAAATAATTAAGTAAGTTCATTTTGAATTCACCCGTGCGCTGCTTTAGCTAATTTTACAGCTTATGAGCATAATGTGTTATAATGGAGTGCATAAATAAAAGTACAATATAGCTTTACCATTGGTCAAAGCAATACTGTAGGGCAAGTATTTTAGTAGGAATAGAAATTGACATTTAGATTTTGAATTAGGTTTGTCGTACTATTTTGGAGTGCATTAAGCACTATCACGAATGAATTATTGTCTTTGTTACTTGTTGAGTAGACTTTGTTTTTATGAGATATCACTATTGATTTTGATTAAGGTTTCCATACTTCGTTTGAACCTGACATAAATGGTAGTTGGTAGGCTTTGTCCCGAAAAATTAATCGATTTGGGAGTTT
>JAQIXW010004209.1:0-11943 GCA_034700685.1 Willowsia buskii
CGAAAACTTGTTTGGTCCGTAACTTTAAATGCAAGGCCCATTCAAAAGAAAGAGGCATACCTCAGAACATAGTTTGTGAAAAACTTCAATCATGCCAGGTGACAAATGATTCTGAGCCAAACACCTCGTGAGTGTCCCTCGTGAGTGTAAATGGCTGATTACATGTATTTGCAGGTTTTTCACAAGTTTTTAGCTTTTATAAAGTCATATTTTGGGACTCACGAACTAGTATAATTATTATCTAGTATAATTAGAATTAAGCAAATCTGCAATCAAATTTACTACCATTTAATTTATTTGTATTTCATAACATATATTCTTGGCTAATTTTTGTTTGCTTTGGCCTTCATGATGTCTTCGTGTAAATACACATGTGTTTGCAATTATGTATGTTGCTTGACTTCACAACGGAGATAAGTAACAACAGAATAATAATTTAACCGAACCACCCCAGAAAATTTGATTATCAAATTATCACTTACTAATATCAGTAAAAATTTGATGGAATTTTACAAAAGTTTGTCCAATGGAATTATTTCCTTTTCGTCTATGCACATTATTGATTCCTTACAAACTGATTCTTTCTGATTCACATGAAATTCTTTTTCTAGAAATGAATTTTTGTTTGGAGAATTACGCAAAAACAACTACATATCTGCAGTTGTATTGAAGTCAGATGAAAACTTTCTAAAGCAGTAGGATTCGGATTGTTTCGTTTGGTATTCAAATCGTTCAGTGAGCCAAATAAAACAATAAGCACGACTCATGAGAAGCGGCCTTGGTTTGCAGTTGCATAAAAATTAAATTTATCAAATTATCAAATATATTCTTCTTCCAATTACTCATATACATATATGCGTGTGCTGGATTAATCAGTTGCACTACTTGCAAAATTATTTATTGATTTTTAGAGAACGTAAGTATTTTGAATTTAAGATAAATTTAATTTATTTGTGACACAATTGATTATCTAAGAAAAATTGATTCGAATTTTTTCGACATATAGATTCTATTAAATCATTGCACATTGAATTAATATGTTGCCGTCTTTTAATACTTATATTAGTTATTTAAGTAAATTACATTTGCTTACATTTCTTAAAATACATACATAATACTATATACATATTGATAGGTTAGCATGTACGTAAATTTAGGTTGTGGAATAACAGAACATGATTAGACAAATTTATCGCCTAGCAAATTGCAGTCAACAAATACTTGGAAGTACACTGTCCCTTTAAAATGTTTAGTCCTGTTAAGATGTTCATCGTCACAACAAAGAAATTCGTCTTCAACTGCATGGTAAGCACGATAATGTCCGGAATTTAGCATAGATCCTTCGTGTGTGGCGAAGCTTAGAAGTTGGTATTGTCGAGTTCCATGTGGTGTAGTTATATTTATATTTTGCTCTACCTTGTTAAATTCAGGTAAAATTGTGGTTTTAGGTAAATACTTTTGGGTTACAAACTGGTTTTGCACATTTTCATAAGGAAGTTTACAAATAAGCAAATAGTCAGAGAGTCCTTGTATAGTCGTAATTTTTTCTGTGTTCGTTGAATTGCAAGAACTGCAATTAAAATCATTCAAAGGTTCCGGCACTCCAAACTTTTCAATCGCTTGATGAATGCTTTCGTTTGGTCTAATGAAAATTTCATGCTCCATATCCGGATCCTTATTTTCATTACCACAATCATTACATTTCCGAGTATCAGTTAATAAAATTTCAAATTTCTTTTTTGCAAATTCCAGCTCCGGTAAAAGCAAGAGTCTTGCAAAAAACTCATGGACGTCGTGCTGGACACCGGTTTTCCATTTGTACTCCAACAAAACATCTAAGTCTTTCTTCACCTTGTGCGCACTCTCATTGTTCATCTTTTGTAAATGTAAAGCGTCAAAATAAGTGTCAAATGGATATCCAAGTAGATTTTGATTTCTTTGTTGCACAATGCTCGGAAGTCTTAATAAAATTTGCAAAGCTGTATTCAAGTAGCAGGTCTGTCCAATGTTTGGATATCCATAAAGTGGTAAATCCGGAACTGGGAAAAATGATATTATTAATTATGAAGACAAATTTTACTTGACGGCAATTAAAATTGACTTTAAATACTATTTACAAATACGGCGATACTTACCTTTAATTGCAGTTAGCTTAGATGCCACGTTTTTGGCTGTGAAATGTTTACTACCGCGCTTCTTTGTACTCCTTTTTTTCCATACCTCTTTTTGAGATCAGAGGGAAGATTTTGACTGTTGGGAGGGTTGTTAAGTGTTTGCAACAAAGTCTTGTTTGCAGCGTCCTTAAGTGTTGTCACGTGATAATTGTAGCTCTCTTTGACGAAATCCGTGTACAAGGCGTTTTTTGTTGCATTTGACACATTTTTATACAGGTTAAATGAAGATTCAACTGGTGCGTTGGACTCCCTCATAAATTCCTTGTTTTGTGTTGCTCGAGGAATCGCACAACCCCAGAATGGATACATTGGAATTTTATTTCCTCCAATGGCATCAAGCAGTTTTCGGTTGAAGTACATATTTTTAACCATTCCAGGCTGCGGAGCTGCAATTGCAAAAAGCTTTGAAATACATTGAACTATATAAGTATTCCACAGAAAACTTAGTCAAAACAAAAAATGCATCGTTATTACCTGATGAAATTTCTTCGTTACGAATTCTACAAAACAGTTTGTAAAATGGAGACTGCTCGCGAAGAGTTTTTGGCACTTTTAAAGTTTCCTCTAAATCCATTGGTTCAATTTCGGCATCTATTTCATTCTTGATGGTCAGCTCAAGTTCAGATTTTGGAGTGTTCAAAATTTTGACATTTAGATTCACTTCATCCTCTTGCAAATATTCACATCCAAAAATACGACAGACTATTTTCAAAACGTTTGTTAGCTCCACTAAGTTGAATGTTTCCTGAATTCTGCCAATTGCATTTAGTGACAGATTCAAAACTTCCTTTTTTCGAAACCCAATCTTGCTCGAGAACAACCGTTTACACGCTGCAATTAAATGACTGGTACAGATGAATACACACGAATATTTCGAATCCCATTTTCCGCCATTGAAAATATCCCAGGACAACTTCAGGTAATCTGGTATTTCATGGACATTTATTCCTTTACAAACACCATGAAGTAAAGACCAGCTCCAATCCACAACTATTACATTTGTAAAACGACGATCAGAACCTCTTTTTAACTCATGAAGATGACGACGAACTTTTGAGAGAAATCCCATGATATCCAAATTTGTGCCTTCTTCTGAGATAAACTCCGCAATGGGATATGATATATTTTGGAGATTGCGTCCTAGAAGAACATAAAATAGTGGAGTTTTCTTGGACAATTTCCTAACAATTCCACCTGTAGCGTCAAGGAAACAAACATTATATCCACTTGTGACTTGCTCAGAATGAAAAAGAAGAGATTTCCTGGTGTAAAGCAGAAGTTGGAAACTTCCAGGAGTAGTATTAATTGTCTGTATATATCCCTGGACATATCTGTTTTTGGTGTCCTCGTCAATGTATTTTTGCTTCAACAGAAGAATTTCCTGTTGTGGGTCCGAATGAAGTCGTGATTCCTTTTTTATTTCCGACCGAGCTTTCCGGAGTGATGCTACACTTTTTTGTAAGTGATTTTGATGAAGAGCACGAAGTCCCGATACATGACCAATGTTTCCAAGATAGACATCTTTAGCTTTGTTTGTTCGAAGTTGCTTCTTTATCAAATCCCGATCATGTCCACGAATCTGCCTTCCAGTTCCTTTCTTTTGTACTAAATGGAATGCTCCCTTTGATTTCACGTCACAAGTCACAGGTTGGTGCTTAACTGGTGGATTTCTTATAAAAACCGTAAATTGAATTTCGCAATCCCCACCGCATTCTCCTTCTAACTTGCAAAACCCACTTGAAACTTTTTGGTATATTACAGCAGCTTTTGTTGCATGAAAACTACATGAACCCTGAACATTTTGAATTGCCACGCTGATCACTGAGGCCCACCGTTTCTTCCTAAACACCATGGTTTTATAGTCAAAACCTCGTCGAAAATCCTTATATGGAATGTTTACTTCAAAATTAACTGGAGGTTGATACGCCAAATCAGATTTGCTTACACCCAATATCGTACATATTGCTTTTGACACTTTAATCTGATCATTGTCCAGAGCTTGAGCTTGGGATTCCTTTTGAAAAGTGTTTTGAGGTGTGTTATCATTGAACTTGTCTTTTTCTTCATTATTATCATCGTGACTTATATTTGGTCCAAGTGGGTTATTAGAAATGTTGCAAGAGTCATTATCTTCGTTATCTGCCGGTGGAACCGCCTCGTTTGAGCTGGCCATCTTTTCTGAAATGTTTTCCTTGATATCGCTTGGTCGTCTTTTCTTGATTGAAATTGGAGTTTTAGGCTTTCCAAATTTTATATCACATTGACATAAATAATACTTAATTGCTGAACTGTCAACTCCAGCTTCCCATAACATATTAATAAATTGAATCCTTGCTGCCCGGTTCCTTTGCTTCATGTAAACCGAAGCAGATATATTTCGCTCTTTTGTCCCTGACAAATTTCGTTCCTTCACGATTCGATGAGTAAAAAATGTCCATGGCTCTCTTGTTTTCACGCACTCTTCAATCTTCTTTATTTGTTTCCCAACTGTGCAAGCGCATTCCTCGAATTCCACCTTCAAATACTTTAAAATAATTTCGTAGTATCTGTCATCTTTTTTTGTATACAGGGATCTGAAAACAACAAACAATTGTTGAAATTAATTTTTGAGAATCTGTGATTATTTATGACAATGAAGTTCAATATAGAAACAATGATATTTTCTCTACATATACATAACGTAATTAACCATAAACGCTTAGAATATTTTTTGCTAGACAATTAAATTATTCTCCGTATTTCTGATCAAAATTTACAATTAATTCAATTATAAACTGATTTTAGTTCTTAACTCAAAATATTTATAATTGTGCAAAATGTAATAATAGAAATATTTGCATGCTAACCTTTTAAAAACATGGTCGTCAATATTTGGAGATTGGGAAGAATCCGAAGATTTTTCTTGCGTTGATTCGTTGAATAAAGATTCAGTTGGACCGTAAGCAGTTTCGTTACCGGTGGTATCATGAGTTGCGGCGAAAAGGGGATCAATCGAAGAAGACTGGCTCTGGATTTCCTTTTGGGGATTTGATTTCATTTGATTCAATCCTGGTAAATTCGGACTGGAAATGTCGAACTTAGATGTCCTGAGTTCCGCAGAGGATTTTGATTGATTTTTCTTCTGTTTCTCTAATTTGTTAGCATTCTTTTTTTCTTTAGCGTTAACGCATAAATCCGTTGGAAACACAGTGACAGGAAGTGGGGAACAGTGTTCGGAGTTGAGAAGAAGTGGTTCAAAATGTTTGTTTCTCAACAATATATATATTGGCTCGGAGAAAGGATCCCCAACTGCATCGTACAAAGTTCCAGTCATTTCATCCTCATTTTGCTTATTTTTACCCGGACTGTAGATAATAACAGGTCTAGATAAGACAAACGAAATCACAAAAATACTTTGGCTATTAGCCCACTTTTTATCAGTCCCAAGAATTGTATTCTGAGTTTCAGAAAGATCACTTTCGAGTTCCTGCACTTTTTTCTTGAATTTTTCGTTAACCGTGATTGCTAGAAATCCAGTTCTGCGGATGGCTTTTCCAAAAAAGGTATCCTTGAAGACACAAAATGAAGCCGCGTCAAAAAAACAATTTCCATTCCCGTCAACCTGATAAGCTGTAAATATTCCATTCATTTCATTGGGTATCGAAGATGGCATCCTCCCAACAGCGCACTGGTTTGCATAATGAATTACTCTTTTCATTGATGCAAAAATTGTGTAGACTGTCAAATAATTTTGTGTCAGGTGATACAGTGAATGCTTGCAAACAATTATTTTTGGGCCACAGATACTGCAAGTTGAAAACAGGGAATTCACTATTACCCGATGGTAATTGTCTTCATTGTCGTAATCGTAATACGGTTTTCCAAAGAAAGATAAGAGAAATGGAGTTTGCTGTTCATCTTCAGAAACAACAGTACTGGCAGAAGATGAAATACTCTCTGAATCATCCTCGCAATTAACTGCATTGGAAAGGTCCGATGGCCTTCGAAGGTTCCGTTTTTTCTTCTTGATCCCCTCCATTTTTGTTGAAATTCACGAAAACACTTTCTTAAATATTTCTACCAATAATTTTGATTCTTATTGGTAATTTTCAATCCATAATCAAGGCTAAGTTGAGACGCTGTTTACTGCTGTATTTTCAAACACCAAAACCGGGCTGGTTTTATAATCGCGAAAACTGTTTTGCACTTCCGGAAAAACACCTGGCGCTTTCGTAATATCATTTTTTCTGAGTATTCTGAAGAAAGCACTAGTTTGGCCCAGATGTGAGTGGCTATGCCGCCTGGCCAAGTAAATACATTACCCGGCTTTATCCTCTTTCAACAGCTGGGCATGAATGTCACCCACCATCTTTGCCACTGTGAATGAAAGAGAGTGGGGTGCTGACTTTTTTAGTTTTATAGTTAGTTCAACAATTAAAATTTTAAACTTCTTCTCTCACTGCTTTGCTTCTTTAAAATTTTAGATTTAACTATCAAGTAAACTGGAATATGAAGGAAATAGAAATCTCTTCCATGGATTATTGCTAAATCATTCAAAAAAATACACACTTTTGAAGGCAAGAGTCTGTCAACAATCTGCTACGCTTTCAACAGAAGTTGATATGAGATTTTAAGTGTTTATGAAAAGTGTTGAAATAATGTTTAGAAAACTAAATCTTATACACCTTGGCGTTGGACAGGCACAAATAAAATGGATTCGAAGTTACCGGAGGACCTTGTTAATCGCCTTGTCTTTTATTCTTGCTAAGTTATTCGTTTGATGTAGTTTGTTAAATATAGGATGCAATTTAAGAAAACTTGATTGATAACAGTTAGATTCTCACTCACCATCCTTTTTTATTGCAAAAATTAATTGCATTGTTCGCACCAAAATTTAGCCCCGCTGGTGGAAAATACTTTGCATCCAAGTATCTAGGATACCGGGAAATTGGCAAAATTTTTGGTGTGACAAACGGGAAGTTTGTGCGCCAAATGGGAAAAAATTCCTTTTTTCATAACTTTTTCCAAAGCGGAAAGAAAAATAGTATACATAATTTCCAGATCGATGAATATTAGCGACGAACGGAAAGATAAAAATTTGGAATAAATTGCCGAACCGGGAAATACTTGCGATGAGTGGGAGGACAAAAGGTGGTATAATTTTTTTAACGGGAATATTTTCATTCAACAAACGAGAAGACAAAGCCGCATTTAGTGACTAAAGCCATGAATTTAAAAAAGATTTGAGATGAATGGGAAGGGTAAATGGTCGGAAGATAAACAAGTTTGTAAATATTTGTGAAAAATGGGATGTTAAACCCGTAGGAAAAATTACCCAATTCGGAAATATTTGCAATGATCGGGAAGCGAAAACGGTTTGAAAAATTTCCTAGTTATGCTATATTTCTGATAAGCGCGAAGTCAAGCAATGTATCAAATCGGGAAATACTTACAATGAACGGGAAGTCAAAACCTGAAGTATTAACAAGTAGGGAAATATTTGCAGTGAGCAAGAATTTTAAGTCACAGATTCTAAGGGGTTTTTGATTAAACTCGCAAATTTAAATCCAAAACTACTAATATCTGGCTTAAGAATTGAAATTTTCTATTAAAGCTCGAAATTTTGCTTAAGCAAAAATTCTCAATTTTTTGTTCAAAACTGATAATATTTTGCCCAAAATGTTTAAGAATATGAAAGTTTATATATAGTTTTCAATATTTCAAATTTTCGTTGAAGAGTCAAGCTTTCACTGAAATTTCTGAATTTCTCACTGAAAATTCTTTCAAATTGGTTCAAATTTCTTTAGTCTTAATTTTTATTTTAACTCAAAACCGTTTAAAAATCGCAGATTGTTATAAAAAATTCTAAAATTTTCGTTTGAAAGTGACAGCGAAGTTTTTCATTTGCCAAGACGTTTCTCGATTTTCTTATAATTATCTGAAAATTCATTAGTTTTTTATAAAAAATCCCTCATTTGATAATTTGGCTTCATAAACACAAACGGTACTATCTAAATTGAGCCTTCATGTAATTCAATATTCACAATTCAAACACAAAATCTAGTAGATTTAATTTACTCTAGCAATTCGATTTTCATTGCGATATATGATTTTGGACATGGAATTTCTTTGGGAGCGCAGGAGCATGCCCCCATGAAAATTTTCGGCTCAAATCAGGGATGGTTAGTTTATAGCGGATTGGTATTTCTTTGCGAAAATCCTGTTTTTGCTCATCAGAGATTTTTCTAGGAAATCAGGGGCAAAAAGGTAAAGCGGGGACTCATTTGCCCTGATCAGGGATTTTGTCGGTAAGTTCATCAGGGATTTATTTCGGCAATCAAGTTATGAAATCTCGTGCTCCATTGACTTTTGTAAGAATTTCCATGTCCGTATGATTTTGAACAGTTGCAGTCTAAACTACATTGACGCTGCGGATAAAAGTACATAAACAGAAGGAATAAAAAATCTGCAGCGCTTTGAAAAAGACAATGTGGTAACCGTTAAAAGTTGATATCTTCCAACTTGGTTTGTTTGTATGAAATAATGATATGCAAAATATTACCAAATCCATTATAACAATTCTGCCGGGCAATCTTTGAGGATTAAACATTTATTCTGTATAAAATGTTAAAATAAGCCCCATTTTGGAAACTACATGTCACAATCGTAATAAGTTAGTAAACCCAATTTCAAGTAATGCTTTTGTGCACCATTGTGAGCATTTGCTTGTCAGTAGATAAACCATTATATTTTAGATGGTAAATTTGAAATGTATGTATTATATTAAACAACAAAGGCTTTGACGGCAGTAAATTTGAATGTTCGCCAAATTACATTTGCCTTACTATCTAGCTAAATGCTTTGAATGCTGATGTAATCTTTCGCGTATCCCGTAGGAAATCATTTATTTTTACTTCGTATTCATTATATCTTGTTATTTTTGACGCGGACATGGATCATCTTTCAGGAAAAAGCGTGCTCTAATGAAAATTTGGCTGCAAATCAGAGAATGGTATGAGAATCAGGGATGGGTCTGAGAATCAGGGATGGGTCTGGGAATCAGGGATGGGTCTGGGAATCAGGGATTGGTTTGGCATTCTGGATAAAAATAAACTATGAAATTAGGAGACAAATTTGGAATATCAGCAATCTTTATGTCCTTGTATTGAATAAAAGCAGAATCATATGAGTTCATCAGGAATAAATTCTGGTAATAAGGGATGGAATTTAAGGCTCCGTTGTCTTCCGTAATATTCTTAACGCTTGATTGGACAACGTTTGAATTTCATTTCGTGCAAGTTTTATATCAGGATGTGCAAAATGCGAATAGATAAATCTTGTGATAAAAAAATTAAATTGGAAGTTTGAAAAATATGTTATTACTTTATTAAATTGTACCAGCATATAGCACAATTAACAGACAGAAAAAATTACGCGCCTGTCATTTAACCTTTTTATATTAAAGTACATCCTTAGCATCCTTAGTATTAATTGTTTTAAATTTTTGGCTTGATAGTTTTAGATTCTGCTAGAATTCAATTAATTAGTTATTAACTTTTATATTTTTCAAAACTTGCTAGCTATTTTTTACAAAATTTGTTTAAACTTATGCAACAAAAGGATACGTAAAAACGCAATGTATACAATATTTTACACTGGATGTTTTGGAATACAATGCTGTGCACGTTATTTGAAATATGGAAACTTATAATCAGAAAAGCGGAACTGCTAGCTAAATTCGCCTCAGGCTATCTCTAAACTTCGTGCTGCCCACCGCCACTTCTGAAAAAAAGGATTAGAGAAAGGATACGTTTTTGTCTGTGGTTCTCGGGCGTTGTACGGAATACAAACAGAAACGAAATATCCTGCGGTCTGTATGCAAACTCGTTGAATGTAAACGGTATGTTATCTCACTTCATTTTATAAGTGACTGAGGGAATTTGTGATAATTAATTTTTTAGCATGCGGCAATGATTTTTTCATGCAATAACATATACTGGACGCTATAAGTTGTTACACATACATTTTGTAATTCAATTGCATGATAATAATAATATGTAACGTTTATTCAATATAATTTATTATCACATCTCAAATATTCAATTAAGACTATTGTTGTTATATAAAACTATTTATGAATTCTATTCTGCTCCACCAAATAGAATATAACGTATATTAATACACAATATACACGATATAATAAAATAACCTTTTGAAAGCACTCAAATAGGTAGACTGAATGCAGACATATTATTATGTAATAATCATGCCATTAAATTACAAAATGTATGTGTGAAACTTATAGTGCTAGAGAACCACAGACAAAAAGGCGCCCTTTCTCTAATCCCTTTTTCAAAAGTGGTGGTGGGCAACACAAAGTTTTAGAGATAGCCTGAAGCAAATTTGGCTAGCAGCTCCGCTTCTCTCCTTATAATCAAAGCTAGTGGAATCTTACGTAGGTTTTAATCAAATAAATTTCTCTTGATCCAGCAATAGTATTCTGCGACATAACTTTGTCTACAACTATGTGCTTAGAAGTTAGTATTTTTGGTTGATATTACAATTTTTTAATAGAAATTGTACTGGTTTGAGTTGATACATGCCACAAAAATTGAATGGGATTTTCGAGCGTCTACCAACCAAAAAAATACGAAAATCATTGCTGAAAATATGGTCAAACTGCTTGGAACTGGAGTTAGGTTAACCATGTCTACTTCCTGATGCAAAGCCAAACAATATATTTTTGATTCATATTTTAAAGAGCTACCAAATACTTTCTCCGGCGTTTACATACCAAATTTAATCATCAAGGTAAGCAGTAATCACACAATGATAATAAAATTTATTATGTAATTCTTACAAACACAAATAGGAAGCATTATCGCGACAAAAACATACATTAAACGTTTGGACTTGCGACAAAAAACATTTAGTGAAACATAGGCAAATGCAGAACAAGCGGCTTTCATAGACAATACATTAGTTTTGCAACCTGCAGCTAAAATTTGCAAATGTTCTGCACCATCACATTGCAAATTATTTAGCACAGCGATTGTGCTACTAATGACTGATATTTCTGAAAAGTTTGTAGTTGCGACAAGAAATACTTTCTGAGATATGAGCAAAGCAAGAACATCTATTTTTCATATATAAATATATTTGGTTTTCAGGTTTTGAAATTTCGAGTCCAAATTTGAACCTGTTCCGCACTGTAAAATTTCAAAATATTTTGCACAGCGATTGTGCTACTAACGACTGATATTCCTGCAAACCTTGTAGTTGCGACAAGAAATACTTTCTGAGATATGAGCAAAACAAGAGCATCTACTTTTCATATTTGGTTTTCAGGTTTTGAAATTTCGAGTCCAAATTTGAACCTGTTCCGCACTGTAAAATTTCAAAATATTTTGCACAGCGATAGTTCTAGTAATGACTGATATTCCTGCAAAGTTTGTAGTTGCGACAATAAATACTTTCTTAGATATGAGCAAAACAAGAACAACTACTTTTCATATATAAATATATTTGGTTTTCAGGTTTCGAAACTTCGAGTTCAAATTTGAACCTGTTCCGCACTGCAAAATTTCAAAATATTTTGCACAGCGATAGTTCTAGTAATGACTGATATTCCTGCAAAGTTTGTAGTTGCGACAAGAAATATTTTCTGAGATATGAGCAAAACAAGAACAACTACTTTTCATATATAAATATATTTGGTTTTCAGGTTTTGAAACTTCGAGTTCAAATTTGAACCTGTTCCGCACTGCAAAATTTCAAAATATTTTGCACA
>JAQIXW010004210.1:0-11940 GCA_034700685.1 Willowsia buskii
AAAGATGTTTAAAACTCTTGTGAGCAGAAAAAACATAGAGCCAGGCTGAAATCAAGAATCCTTAGTTTATGTGAAAATACCTTCGTAGTTTTACATCATTCAAAGGCATCTACTCAGAAGACAGGTGAGTTTTCGACTCAACGCTATTCAGCCAACTGCAACTACTGTGAAGAATTCAAAACCAGCCGACTTGAAACCTAAATGCAATCCTTAAACTGAAGATAAGTCAAAAGCGTACAATAAATTCATATATAAAATGTGTAAAGAGACGCAAGATATTCAATCCTTTTCAAATAAAACCGAGAAGAAGCGATTTCTCTGTAGCAATATGAACAGAGAGAAGCAAGTCTAATACCCCATAAGCTATTTGATACATGAAATCTTAATGACTCAGCAAAAACTCATGAAGTAATACTACAATGTCCATGTTCATGTAATCGACGAGTCAGTAACAGCAATGCCTTCATCTTTATATACAAGTAATTATGTTATAACAAAACTAAAATGCTTCAAATCATGCCAAGCAGAGCAAATAAGCAATATAAAAATGCATCTACGCATGTAAAAATTGAAGAATGGACATTCATGGTGATTTGTCTTTACAATCTAATCTCATCCACTAAAGTTTAGAGATAAAAAATAAGATGTTACGCACAAGTATATTTTCACAGAAGCAGAGCATATTTGAAATGCAGTTAACTGCTTTCGACATGCCTTTTGAGGGGAAAACTACTGTTTTCAAAAGCATTGGTATTTTTTGTTGTATGCATTAGTAAAGGTGTTGATGATGATCTTTTGATGTGAATGATGTGGTTGTTAGCACATTTTCTTAGTTTGGTAATAACTTAAGTACGGTTTCGTAGTGAAGTTTATTTTTATTATTCCTTTCTATTGTGGCTAAAATAAGGAGCTAAGTTTGGCTTCACATTCCTTTCTTTTTACCTGTTCTACTGCACTGCTGCTCTTGACAAGTCATTCCATGTATGTATTAGTGTGTTGGGTACGACGTAATTTTTCAGGGCAGTGCACGCTCTTTTTTTTGCTGAGAAATGCTGACGATGTTGTTACTGTTGTTGAATCAGATATAATTCAAAGATGAGATCAGAGCACTGCTATATGATAAAAATGACTGCATTATATGGTCTGGCTGGGTCGATCGTAACTTAAAATGAAGCTTACGGACTTTCACACGATGACTGAGCAGCATCAATTTTTGTGAAGCTCACTCAACGTCAAGTGAAGTTCTTGAACTTAAGCTGCTTCTGGTGCATCTTTTGTGTGAAGAAAGTGTTTGCTTTAATTCAACAACTTCCTTTTAGACGGTTTAAAGAATTTTTGCTCATACAAAAGTAAAGTATGAAGTCAAGGAATTAGAATCATGCGGTGATAGGATTTACTAAAAAACATGAGAATCCAAATACAGATAGTAAGTTACTGGTAACGCCGTAGCTTCATGTATCGTATCATTCGCCTATATCAGGAACCCATATACTTCAACAAATCTTTGGAATACAGGATGAATAAATGTACTTGCGTACATTTGACATTGTACAAAATATCTAATGAGTTTCGGCCAAAATTCCACGTAGCTAGATATATTCTGTTTGGTTTTCATTATAAAAGAATTTTTACCATACTATATGAAAATATTATACGTATAGTAATATTGTGATTTGTTAATAAATTGTTTTGCTATCACTGTTTATCTGTTCTCACTATTACAAATTTTCATGGGTATGATGCATAAGAAAAAAGGATTGGACAATTTCGATTTGTCATCGATTCGATAAGGTTCCCAAGAAATGAGAAAGACAATGGAGGTTTTAATAAGTTTGAAGTTTCAACACCAAAATGTAGCGTTTACACATGACAAATTACAATATGAATATTTCTAGTTAAAATATTATTATGAAGTGATGCTAATTTACATCGTTCCGCACAATCGATTTAGATTGAAGTTAGCAAATGCCTTAACTTTTATAACAAAATATGACTATGACTAGACCATGATGAAAAACATCAATGTCAACAAAGAATGATAAAATGGCACCTTCCTTTATTTTTCCATATTCCTGCTCATCAGGGGCATTCCAACCCGCTGACCTACTTATCTTGAACTAAATTACTACACACGTTCAATTCCTGACCAGACGCCACAATCGCAGTATGTATATAAAATACTTCTATTCCCTCGAACATCTAATAGAAGACTATGCTTGCGTTAATGCAAATATACAAAGTCAAGCGTAACATTATGCAGATATTTTGCAATGTCCATGTGGATGTAAAAGGATACTGATGCAGTGTGGTATTTAATGACATGCAGATTTGTTAATGACTCACTCGTGCCTTACCTTTTGCTGAAGATACCTTTAACGCCTCAATGATATTCATTCTTCATAAAAAACAGTGCTGTATGTGCGTAGGCTTGTGTGGAAATGCCTAGTAGTGGAAGCCAGGAAAACTCATATAAGATACACATACTGTTTTGTCATAAACGTTATCATAATAATCATAAAAATTTAATTTTAAAGATTTCAAGCACATAACCTACAATGTATCATGGCTTGTGCTTTACATAGTACTACCTATAATATTTATTTTAAAAAGTACTGCATTGTTTCGGCAAAACATGCAAAAAGTTAGCCAGTTGTAGTAGTATTTAGCTTCTTTTGCTATAATGAAAGACCAAGAACTTGTGGACGTGACGAAATTATGTCTGGGTCGAGTAAATACCCTTCAAACAAGTTCCTTCGCAAAAGTGTAAAATAAATTATGAAGGGACTGGGTATTCCTTCCTATCTTGCTGTCTCTACAAATATGATGAGACTCCTTGATAATGAAAAACGCTTAATGCGGTTATGCAATGCCTTGAAAAGGGAATATGTTAAAGAATTCCAAGTACTATTCACTTTCATGATCAAAAAACTGACTTTCTGCAAATAGCTATTAGTCATCATCCCATAGTGTACTATGCTCTTGATAGGGTGTAGGGTGTAAACTTGGCTGAAGGGACGACATAAAGTAAGGTAGTTGCTACTTTGTCTCCTTTTATGTAAGTATTACATTAAAGTTATGCTGATCCTTTGCCAGCACGATATCAGGAAATAGCATGTCATTGAACCTGGATGCTAACCTGAACATCTGCTTACCAAAATTTGTCACTCACAACGGCTACCCGGACATGTCTGTCGTCTTAGTATGTCCCACTATTTCCGAAGCCGACCAAACCAAATTGAAACCAAGCTTGCTGTGATGAAAAGCTTTCTCACGGATGATAAAAGATATAATGCACATGCAATATTTCACTGAAAATCATAAAAATCTGCACGAAAAGCCATCCGATTTATTATGAGGACTACACAATCCAGACTATTTAGTTCATTATAAAATCCCACGATCCAAGGTTTGACCCGGGTTTTATCAATGCTCGGTAGTGCACTAATTTAAATTAAGTTCACCTACATCCTACGTCCCCCTGTATGTGTCAAGCCTTCCAGCTCTGTTTCTCTATGTATCTGCCAAAAACTTATTGAATTACAGTAGAATGCACCTCACCTAAAAGTAGTAATTTCATTTCATTTTTAGCTATTCTGAAAATGAATGAAAAAACAAGCTGCTGTTAGCTCTCGCCTCTCCTCATTTCATGGGAAAAGGAAGGAAGACACGCGTCAGTTGTTGTGAAAACTGAAATCACCTGCCTTTTCAGCATTTTTCTGTGAGCACATGTGTACAGGATATACGATTCTCGCACACAGATAACCAGCGCTCATTGCGTTGCGTAACGTAGCATTTGATGAATTCGACATCAAGCGTTCCAGAGGGTTACCCTTGCATGCGATAATAAACCATTCATTTTTTCACTCTGGATAAAATTGTTTGCAGGCAATGCAAGTTTTGCATTAAGAAAATGTGATTAGGGTTCATTATGATCGCCACATCTGCCAGGGGAGCTTCAGCTTTGAATATTTATAATTTTTTATGCAACAATCCTTCATTATTCTTCTAATCATAGCTCGTGCAATGACTTCCCCTTTCAGTTTCAGCCATATATTATGCTCCTATTTAAAGGTCAATCCTACTTAAAAATATATTCCTCTGTGTGTGTTCATTTACTTTGTCTTTTTAAGTTTTAAATAGCCAGCAGCACAGGATGAAACGCACTGTTTATTTTATGAAGTATGCATGTAAAAGCGACAAACAAGTATGCAAAAAATAAAAATAAACTGAATATATTACAAATGCTCATCTGCGGAACAACAAAATGCCCACACGACTAATAGAGTAGTGCATTTATTTTATTCTATAGTTTGGGTCATCTTAAAATGCAATTTATAGCTGCAACTTAAAATGCAATATTAGCGTGTACTACATCATTATGTGTTTTAATGAGACAGACACACGTGAAGACGTGAAACAAAAAAGTTCTTAAATATGCATCCTTCAGCTTCCTGCTTTTACTCATTAATGAAATGAATAAATAAATCTGTCGCATTCACTCTTTTTATTCCATGATTCATTTCGTTAGAAATGTACAAATACCATTGTATTATATTCGCCTTGAAATACTTCGTGGTTATACTCGTGTGTGTGTTTCTAATATGATTTAGACATGGACATGATTATTGATTAGGTAGTGGCGAAACGAATAACGCTCAGTTTAGATCAAGAACATGGATTGATGAGGAAATGTCATTAAGGAAGAAGCTAATGAGTTTAGTCTTCAGTAATTTGTGTTAGTAACGTTCTTTTGCATGCCGAATGTTGGCTTTAATTCCTTCCAACCCAAAACTTGAATGGTTTTTATCGCCACAAAAATAAAACAAACTCATGGGATGCCACAAATGGTAAACAATGCTTTAGTCAATTAGCTCGATGATCAGCACTTTTGAAGAGAACAGTATGTATTCAAATTGGAATCAGGTGCGTATGAAGTCTTGTACACGATCCATTCATTGTTACCAGTACCATAAGCTTACTCCAGTGATTTGAGTCTTGGAAACTATAAATCCCCACCGACTAGTCACTAACTTGCCTACATGATGCATACATAGGATGGATACGACTATACGACATGTAAAATGTTAATTTTAGGGCTGCTTCCACTCCTAATCAATGTAATTGGGTAACGAAATATATCTCTAATAAGTCATTTTTCCAAAGAACTTCGTGGATAATCGAAATTCGAGAAAACATTTTACATCTTTATAACTTAACTCTATCATATCATAACTCGTTGATGATTACATGTCATGTCTATTCTAGGATTTAGTCATAATTTTTTGCTCTTCTTACGACTTCTGAAGGTTGTTTAGTAAATACTTGTTTTGCTATGAAATCGATTAGCGTGAGCTACATTATCCAATCAGCTTTGCTTGTTTGTTTCCGTGAACTTTGTAAAACAAGTGCAATACTCAAAATTTTTGTAGTAATTGTATTTGCACACATTTTTATTGAATGAACACAATACACTATACAAATATATAATAGGGCATTTATTTTAAGGAAATTAGCATCATATTTTGCTTTCATTTCTCTATCCTAAGGATAACCTTTTTTCGTTTTGAAGATTAGATCAGCAATCTCCTCCATGGCTAATGTAGAACCATAAACATAGTGTGTTTATGTGCTCATATAAGCATACTATTCTGTTTTATTTCGCTTACCCAAAATCTGAGCAACAACGCATTTTACAAATTTATGTTCAGAAGCAAACTCGCTTAGCGCCTCCAGACCTTACATAATGTGTTTGGAGGAATTTGTTGGTTTGTCCTTATATAATTTCTATAATATTCTTCCAGATACTTATGATTCGTGTAGTTGATAATTTGTGGACACGACTGCAATCAAGTCATCTTACGTCAAGATCAGCTCGAGTCTAAAATGTAATAGCCGCTTCTTGAAAATGACAAAGTAAAAAATATTTGTTCACTAAATAGTAAATGGTTATGTCATGCACAAAAATATTTACCTAATCTACAATATATTTTTATGCTGATGCAAGAGAATGTCTGGAGATTTCATGGAGTTATTTTGATTCTGCTTCTGTAATTACAGTAAGTCACCGTGGACAAGAACAATAATTAACATGAATGGTGCGCATTTTTATTAGAGTTTTATGCAAATAATCACAAACTATTATTACAAGTTTGGCGTAGCTTTGCTCTACGAATTTACTTTGTCAATAAAACTTGCAGGAAAAGTTTGTTTAACCTGTTCAATCAAAAGTCATGGTCAATCATGATTTGTTAGAAATTTGAAGGCTACGTAACACACAAGTAGAATTTATTTAATTGAAGTAGGCTTCAAATTTCAAGCTTGAACAAAACAAACATCTTGGAACATGGCGTTATAATATAGGTATGTAGATTTAGTAAATAGTAAATAGCTTGTTTGACCCTATAAAAGGAATTGACAAAAAACATAAAAAGCAAAAAAAAATATTAACATAAATATTTATAATATATGCCCAGTGCACATACTTTATCAATTTTAAACTTTATTAAATGGTTTCTTTTCAACTGAAATCTTTGAAATATTGACCTTATCTATTGTGATAAACTAACTATTAAATTGAATTAAGGTCACAATTAGGAAAACAATAAATCAAGTCTTTATCGACTGTCTAATCGACCGGATTAAGCAAATCAACCTTTTCAAATACTTTGAATATGACATAACGTCCCACACAACTTGCGAATTGTTCGTAAACTTTAAATAAAAACCTTTACCAGTCTACTTCAATCTGAAAATTAGACAAAAAACGTTATAAGCAAAAATTCAATTGTGTCATGATGTCAATCCGCGTGTTAAACTTATGCTGTGCAGGTTCTATACGATGCGGTAACTCACGTTAAACAGTCAAATCTAATCAATCGCCAAAAGTCTCAAGGTCAACTAACCACCTGAGTTAAACTGTAAAATTACATAGCGTTTATCTCAAGTCATCTAGTAGTTTAGAGATTTTGGTGTATTCCTTTACCAAGATTATAAAAGATATTCTCAAATCTCAACCACGTTAAATTCGTGAATATGAACCAAAAGCTTTACATCCTAAATCTTAAGAGAATTATTTTCCATGGATTTGTTGTAGGTTTCCTTTTTGCAGTTTTCATTACCAAGCATGCCCAATTTGTGTGGGTGTGTACAATTGATCTTCACTCTCTAGGTAAATGTTTGCCAATGCTGATTACTTTGGGACACTTGTCAATTACCAGATTTTACAACAGTCATTCCATTTCAAAGGTTAAATGGTATAACAGGCCAACTTTTTAATACATATCCTTTGAAGAAATATTTTGCCATAAAGAGCAAAAACGGCGTCAGATGCATGAATGTTTATTCATTGATTAGCATTGTTGAAAATAAAAATATATCAGCGTGTTTACTAAAGATTCAGCATGTAAATGCTTCGTTTTCAAACGAAGTTTTATTCATTCATATTATAATATCAATGTGTTTTAGTCAAGTCTTACGTTTATATATATCTTTCTTTGCTCTTTCCGCACTTTTCATGTATTGTCAAGCTTTCTTAAGTACCTTTATTATTTTTAACCTCAACTCGCCTCTATGGAAAACGGAAAGTTCCGGTATTTGACAACTGGTTATAATTATAAATATAATCATCAACTTGGGTTATCTCTATCCTAAAGAGTGATTGTGATTACTTTCTTTAAGTACTTCACCAGCAAGAAAGTTGAACGAATTTAGCAGTCTCCTGCTTTACAAGTCTCCAGTCACTCTATACTGTTTTATATCACAGTGGAAATAATTGTAAGTGGAAATCGTGAACGAAATTTATTTGTTTCGTCAAGGTCGGATGGAAGCAGTTTTGGGACATGGACATCATTTTATTTTGTTGTCTTCTTTTTGACAAAACTTAATTGAAATTTCACTTTGTATAATCGTAACAAACATAAGAGTTTGCAAAGTTATTATCTTCAATATTGAATTTCAGTACGCTTATGTTTATAGAATAACAAACTTGCCTTTATTAATGGTTGGTTGCATGTTACATTACCTTTAGAGAAATGCAATTATCTTAGCGGTACGATCTTAGTTTGAGTTATTTAAAAACGACAATAAATGTTTGCTGAAAGTGACAATGCATAGATAAACATTTTCCAAATCTTTTACTCACGATTTTAAAAGCAGCCACGATTTTCTTAAAAAAAAAAACGTTTGACATTGAACGTTGAACATATTTACACAACGAATGTCGTAATTCGTAATCTTAATAATGATTAACACGGGAAAGCTCTTGAAGTATATGTATGTAGGTATATGTCTACGAACCTACTCATAATATTTAAAATATTATATAATTTATACAGTATACAACATGTCACCCGATTCATCATTCATCAAACACCATTGTTCAAGACAGAGCGTAACTTAATCATTACGATATCCCACAATCCCAATACGTAAATGTATTTACAGATGCACACTCTATCAACTTGAGCAATTCTTACCGGTAAATTATTAGTAATGAAAGAACCAATAGTTGGCAGTTTTCTGTTGACTGGTCTCAGTCATCTTATTTGTGGCGAACATATAGATTTTATATGAACTGTAACATACATACAACTTCATTAATTTATAGACTTGGTTTCGTTTGTGTAGGTGTGGTGTAGTCGGACGATGATTTGATAAGTAACTAAAATTATGAATTATTATATTTTTTTGCTAAATATGCTCATCCATCCATTGAATAATCACTATATTCGTCAAAACGACCTCCCTTGATTATAATGATGTCGATGTCTGGAGGAATGTTATTCCTGGTAAGCAGCCTTGAAAAGTTTGCAAAGAAAAGAGCAATCACGACCATATTCGTCGCAAGAGCGGGTTAGATAATATGTTTTTCTATTGTTTGCTAACGAATTAATTTTACATTCCAATTCACATGTTCGTTGGGAGAATGACGTTTTAGACTTTTACGTGGAATCAAGTACGTTCTTGCATAATAGTTACCTACCTTTATGTGTCACGTGATTAGTTATGTTAAGCTTCAGTAATATAACAAATTAAACTAAACTGTATCTCTCACTGATCGACAGAAATCTTGATGCAAGTATTGTACGTAGCAATGATGCTTGTACATAGTGTGTGCATGAATTTCATTTTTTGTAACTTAGCAATTTTGTATACCTATATGTTCATGGAATAACAAGGCTATAATGAACGTGTGCATACTTTGGAAAACTTACCACTTTGCCAGGCGTTCCATAAAATCCAAGCGTTTAGTCACGATTTCACTAATTGCACCTTAATTTATTTAAGCTAGTCACTGTCAACAGTCTATATATTTTCAAATTCCTTAAAAAATGTCACTATGTCCTGGAGGTTGGCTTCTTGGATTCAATATACATATATTTTGATTATAACTCAAGATCCAGGTTTTAATATAGGGGTAGTGAATTAATGTGTATAAAATTAATCTAGCATAATATGACCATCAAAAAAAAACCATGACAGCCAGTATGAAGAATTCGATGATGACAGCAACGATTTTTATTAATTTGTTTCATTGAATAAACTTACTACTATTTCATCTAATTTACAATAAAAAATGTGTTGCTTTTTTTCATTTATAATAGTGCACAAGATTTTGTAGCGTAATCAATCTCTATATAAAATACATGCAATTATGATAGTAAAAGTATACACTCCAAAGTTATGTGCTCACACAAAATCGCAAGCTATCTCTTCCTTAATATCTCCCACAAAATTTTTCCATGAAACGTTCTAACATCCCGGAAGAGAAAATCCTGCTTTTTGGGACTCACAAAACGAAACCAAGTCAAGGAGAAATGAACAATGAAGCTTTACTGGAAGCACCATTAACTAAAAACAAGTTTCATTCTCCAGACACAATCACAATAGAAATCAACAAAGGTAGAAAGGGACAGGTTGCCTTCAAGTTGTTTTTTCAGGTTGATAATGATGATGAAACTCTTTCAGGTTCTTTCTATCCAGAAGTTTACGGTTGCTTGCGTTGCATTAATTGCACTAGCATACATAAAAGCATCTCTAAACCTTCCTGTCTGCAAGGGTTGGTGTTGTTGTTGCTCATTCATACAAATGACAAAATAGCTGAGAACAAAGGTGTAGTTGATGTAGCGGATAAACCAGCACAAATCTTTTGTGTCGCATATGAACTAAGTAACAAATTCCTATGATAAATGCTTACTGCAGATGATGGTGAGTTTAAGCGTGATACAGGACGACATATCCTAAAATCATGTACTTTTGCGCAAAATGAAAAGAAAACAGAAAAAAATGACTTGTCTTTTGTTCGAGTATTATTTCACTTTACAGATCAAACAAAATATTCATTAATACTCCAGGCAGAAAAACCACGTAACGCTTTTCGTGTCTACTGCTGAGCTTTCTATATATGAAAGCACAACTGTATTACACCGCCTCAGGAATAGTGCCTGTGTAAAGGATTTCGTCTCTGTTGTTGCCACTGTCACTTCACTATTCAACTTTGTCTGATATTCCTTTCACTCTAATAAAAATACAAGAATATAATGCGCCAAGACACTATTGCTGCCACACAGAACATACATCTATTTTGATGAACACCGAAAAGAATAAAAACGAAAATTATTCTGTACACTTCACTCCTGCCGACAAATCACATTTATTCTGATAGCAGCGTCTTTTGTTGATTTTGTATTGTCGCGTCTTTTCTAGGATTTTGCTACTAAATTACTCCAGCAGACACACACACACTGCTTCGATGCATGCAATGCGTACGTTTTTGCGGTTGACAATGAAATGTCAATGCCTCCTATTGAAAAAATTTCTTCAGAAATAGGCTCCGCTTCGGTTAATTTACCATTGTAATGACGGAATGGAGAACATTCATTGGTAGGATGATTGTTGGTGGTTATATTTTTTACCAATTTCACGTCACTTGTCAATGGCAAAAGAACACACGTACACGTAACAACTAAACAGACGTATTTTTAGACCTAGACCATGTGCTTCGAGGTCCCAATTCGTCTATCCACTTTGCCTGATCAACCTGAACTAGCTCATAATCTACACATAAAAAGTGATGAAAAATGGAAAAAGGAAGTAGTCCTCCAATTTGATTCCATCGTCATCTCATAGTATTATTCTGGTATAGAAAAGCAAACAGCACAAAAAGCATCCATCAAGGAAACATACAAGAACAGAGCATCGTGTGGTACATGCATAGGTAATATGGGTACAGACCGAAGGACTTTTTATCAACATTTTGTATACAGGTGTATGTCTTTTATCACATTAATATGCCGTTTTTTACAAAACATTCCGTATTCATCACATATCACATCAAAGCATGAACCAACGAAAGAGAATTACGATGCGATGCGACAGCAATATTCCATTTTCTTTAGCTTCCTTCTCCTTTCAGTAACATTCTTGAAAAGACGCTTGTCGTATTGCATTACAGTAAAGTTTACGCTACTTTAGTATCTATATATGCATGAATGTGAATGACTGAGCGAATGATAAATTTTCAGATACATATTGTGCAGGCGTCGAGACGTCTTTCTTACAACATATTCATTGTCAGAAGTGCCATATTTATTACAAAGCTGATTCTTTCAGTACAGTCAGTTTCCTTAATTCATGTAAGACGGATTATTGCAATTCACCAACTACTGAAATGCGTTTAAAATCACCATATAAGTTTTGTCTATTCTAAACATGCAGAATGACAACACAGATTACAGTTTGATATAAGCTCTAATGGAAATATTTATGGAGCAATGCGTGCTTGCGCTAATGCTGTTAAAAGCAACAATGAATATCTATACATATTGCTTATTAAAAGATTCTTATAGGTGCTTAGAACCCTGTGGCTTGATAACGAATACTTTTATAGTGCAATATTGAATGTACATTACACTAATATGAAAATCCAGTAAGAAACAAACA
>JAQIXW010004211.1:0-11939 GCA_034700685.1 Willowsia buskii
GCTAACCTCCTGTCCATTCCCCCAAGAAAACTGTCGTGGAAGATGAGCATCACGACCGGATATCCAGTACTCTGCGAGATTTCAAACATCACAAATCAAACACGACCTAAATAAAATATAGAGGATATACGTGTACAAATATTGTTACCATTTACCATGATCAAAGTCTACACTGTGATAAGCTTGCTGCAACGCGTCGGCTTGATTCTTCGTTGTGATTGATGCAAGCGTCATTCCCAACGATTTGCAGTAATTCTCAGATTGGAACCATGACTAAAATATTAAATAGTGAAGATATTTTACACAAAAATCGCAGACAAATAGAGACATAAAACGTTTTAAGGAAATTTTGTTAAATCTTTTTACGCGGTAAACGTTGTCAGCAAAATATGACTTCCCGTCAACCGTAGCAATTAGCCGTAGGTATGGAGAAATAGGTCCTGGAATGTAAATCAAGCGATTTAGCAATTAAAAATAAAACAAAATGACATATTGTAATTGTTTGACTTACCAATTTTGGATATGGATTTGCAATTAATTGCCACAAGCAATGTAGCAATGATGCTGTATACTAAGCAGAGCTTCATGTCTTTGGTTCAAATGGTTTTTAAGGCTATGCAACTATGAATAGTTGAATATTAGTTACTGATACCTAAATTGATTTTGTGCTTGCACTTATATGCATATAGTGAGTTTTCAATTGGCTTGAAAAGAGAAAAAACAATTACCCATGCAACATAATATTGTACTTATCTATCCAATAAGTTACTTAACTCAGGTGTTTGTAAACTTTCAGAACATGCTTTCTATGACGCATGTGTACACTATGCTGCAATAAACTGCAATTTTAGAAATTAATTGGTCCTTCAAAAAATAAAATTCAAAAATTTGTCAACAATACGTCGATCAATCATGTAGTATCAGTAATGTGTCAAATGTGTCATATGCAGAAAATGTAAAGCACACAACTTACTCCAATTAATGAGCACAATGCGCGTATTATCATTCTATTATGTAATTATTAGTGAACAGACAACAATGCAACAATATTTACAACTTATTTTTCTTCTGTGCAAAACAGGATCTGTCTGGTATTAACAATGTAATCTTACTTTTGGTGACGTACTTTTATTTTGATACAGATTTTTTTGCGAAAAATAGAAAGTACAAATGAGCAACGTTTTAAGGAAAATATTATCTCTGTAAATCACCAGGAGTAAAACTGCTTTTCGGCCCTCTGTGGCCGAATATAATATATATTTACTATGAATATCCGTAATTGCTGCTAGTTGACCAATGAAAACTTTTGCTTTTATTAACTGTTTATCACATACGTTGTTAATTAGCAACTCTCACGCGACATATTTTTGATGACTAGTGAGCTAATGTCTTACATGCAGTTAATTTAGTCCGTCTTTGAACACACTCATAACATTACTTATGGATGTAGGCACACATATTTTATTGTACACAAAACTGTCATGTACACTATTACTTGTTGGTTTGAAACAGATCTAAGCTTAGAATGCAATGACGTGATAAATCTTTAGAAAAATCATTCACGATCATTCTGTGGATCTGTTTAATGCTGTTCATAAATCCCCTGGCGAAAACCTTGCATCGCATATTACATTATTGATCCACTTTGATCTTAAAAACATTGACGAAGTTTTTACCAATGTTTCATTATTATTATTAGTGTAAAGTAAAATATGATAATAACATGAAAACCAAAAAAAAAATTGTGGTACGAGTTTTAGCTAACGAGTGGTTTTGCGTTGAACGTCATCAAAATTTTTTTTGGTTTGTTACGGGATGTGGTGTGCGCAAACAAATAACAGAATGTAAGTTGATATTTGTTTTAGGCTATTAACAGTTTATCCTATGATGATACTGTCTCAGAAGTTCAAAAATCATCTAGCTCGTAGTAAGTACTGTAAAACTTTAAACAGTAATAAATTTTACATCGGTGGATAACAAACACTCTAATAATTTATCCAATTGGTGCATACTAAATGTTTATATTTTTGAAACGCAGAAACAATGTTCAAAACGAGTCTTGTACTAATTTGCTTTCTAAAAGCTAGTCTCTCCTTACCTATGTTGCGTGAAAAGCCCCGTATACATACACAAAAGTCAAATAATTTCCTTGCTCTCAGGGAAAATAACAGAACTGTTATTTCGGATGAGAATTTCTTCATAACAAAATTAGAAGCAAACTGCTCCGCACCTTATCCAATTCAATGGAACATTACTGGCTACATTTCCGAGCCAAAATTTGAATATACGAGATTACCCCATGAAGATACCGTCTCTATCTATCAAATAAAAACTGTACTATATGATTTTAGCAGTTATGAGTACTCATTGCGATTAGCGTGTGAGTCAATTGAGCATCCTTTTCTTTACGATGAAGTATTTATATTTCACTGGCAAAAGGATAAATCAAAATCGCTTGTTCGCCCAAAGTCTTTAAGAGTTACTGATTCCAACACAATTCCTTGCCCTACATTACTTCCAGAAGTAGACGTTCAGCTTTACCTGACCACAGATTCTGTATGTAATTTTTACTCTTATTTGAACAAATTTTTGCAAAATATATCAATATTACTTATTAATAAAGAAATATATGCATTTAATCTTTAAGGGGGAACAAAATTCTGTAAGCGGATTTGATAAAACCTTGAAATATTACTCAACGGTTGGTTTTGTATCTGAAAATATGTTTAACGGTGTGTACACATGTATGCAAAACATATCAACTGTGAAGATCACAGCCGTCCTAACTGCTTTTGAGGAATATAAAAGTTTTCCTAGCAGCAGCTCAATAAAAAGTTTTCATGACCAGACTATTGAAGTTAAATGTTACTCAGGATCAGCACACAACCTGCGGATCAGAGTGCGCCAAAATTTTACATGGTTTTTCTTTCTGTTGAGTAGAAGTGAGTATCCGAAAAATAACACGTTTTTAAATGTAGTTACCTTAAACACGGGTGAATTTATAAAAGCATCAATCCGTGCACACTTTCCAAATCAACTATTTGGAGTGACTGGTAAAGCAACTTGTGTTGCAATTGATTCTTTTAATAATTCAATAAAAGTTGTGAAAGAATGGAATTTCGAGTTTGTGGAGGCACCCGTCTTACATTTAAACCAGGAACTGAGACGTATGGAGTGCAAGTCATACAAAAAACTGGTCTTATATATTTTATCGTGCGAAGAGATCACAAAATGTACATTTTGTGAACAGCATTGGGGAAGAAACATTACCGATTGTCCATTTGTCACAAACTTATCACCAGTTTCTGGCTTTTCCAAATATCCAAATATTGCTCTCAGTCTTAACTTCGTACCTTTTATGAATGTTGCGATAGCTGTGGTGGATGGTCTGCCGAAAAAATGGGTGATATTGGAGACGCTCAATCAGCGAAAATGTAAATACAAATGTTTATAAACTGTTTATACTTCCCACAGAATATTTAGCTTTACTAAAATTTTTACAGATTTAAGTTGGATGAATGCAAAAACTAGTGAACTCATACAAATCGAGGAGGTTTCAGGACTGGATGGAAATAAAACATCAATATTTCTGTGTGAAACCCTTAAATACTTATTTCCAAAGACTCCCAAATTTCACATCAAGTTTAAAAACCAATCAGTGGTTCCCCTTAGTCCTCAACAATTCATTTATAATGTATCCAACATGGAGAAATCGGATAAAAATATTCGTTTGATTGAGCATTTGAATATAATTACAATTCTGGAAATAGAATTGCCTAAAGATGCCGTAGAATTGCAGTGCGTAGCTCAGTGGTGGAATTCTACAGAACAGTTTCTAGTTTCAAAGAAAGTTCAACCTCGGAGTAAGAAATTCTAAGTATTTCTCAAATCTTTAAAGAAGCTTTATACCATTTTGAACACAAATTGTTTTGCTTTTAAGATGTGATGAAAAATTACATGCCAATCACAAGCAACAAGACGATTTACATATCTATTTCGGTCGTTGGCGGTATAGTGGTTTTTGCTCTATTAACAGCTCTAGTTGTGTTCATTCGACGAAATCGAAAAGCTAAAGAGGAGCTTCGAAACTTAACAAAATCTGAGATTGATGAATTTTTCGAAGGGAAGCCTGGCATGATTGAAAGTGGAGCAAGTGCTGATACCATTGACTTTTTGCCTTTTAACAAACATTATGAGATAGCGTTGGGTGACCTTATTTTTTGTAATTGGATAGTTTATGGGAAAAATCTCTTATTTGCATAAATTAAAGTGCTAAATGGGGTATTTAAAAAAACTGCAATTATAATGTTTAAATATTTGTTAACTTTTAGCTTATTCTGAAACTTCGTTACTGGGAACGGGAGAGTTTGCGTTTGTAGTTCGCGGTTTGATGATATCATCCGGAAAAGCTGTTGCCATAAAGATGCCAAAACCTTCCACAAACATCGAACTGTTCAAGTCGTTGCTCTCAGAGGCCAAAATAATGAGTTATATAGGCCATCATGATAATATATTGTCGTTGATTGCAGTGTGCACTGAGGAAATTAAATGCCGTATGTATTATGCTTTAAGAACGTCAATTAATGCTAAGAAAACTCAATGCACTGTAATAAATATTATGATGTTTTAGGTTCAATATATATTGTAACGAATATTTGTGCGTTGGGCAGTCTCCAAAATTTTCTAAGGAATTGCAGACCACAATTTGTTAACTCGGTAACCGCATCCAATGAAATAGACGTTAAACTTAAACCACAAAGTGGAAATGCTAGTCAGCATGTGACTACTTTTAACTTGATAAAATTTGCGTCTCAAATTGCAAACGGAATGGATTACTTGGCGTCAAAGTTGGTACGATGCGATTTATCTATTTGTTACAAAATATACTCAAGGAATTTTAAATAAGTGATTAAATTTATGCTTACATTTATGATCGAAGGTTGTGCATGCTGACTTGGCTACACGTAACATTCTGCTGACATCTGACAAAACAATAAAAATATCAGATTTCGGGTTGAGTAAAAAATTGTATGAAAGTACGCACTACATAAAGAAGTCAAAGGTTGGGATTAAAAATTATGTAAAAAATTAAAATTATGAATATCAGGATGCAAAATGAAAATTAAGATTATGATTTTTAGACCCCATTGCCTTGGCGCTGGATGGCTTTGGAGTCTTTAGAGACGTTGACGTTCTCAACAAAGTCGGACATATGGGCATATGGAGTGACACTGTATGAAATATTTACGTTAGGAAATGTCCCATTCCCCAATGAACAATGGAGCCATAAGTTTGTTACACAGCTGAAAGATGGAATGAGAATGGAATGTCCCGAATTCAGTACCCAGGACATGTACAATATTTATTGTGTCATGTATAATGATTTAAACCTTATACAAATATTTACATATATTTAAAATCCGTTTTATTTATGTATAGATACTCAAAAATGTTGTCTTGTTGGAATAATAGTCCGGATCAACGGCCGGAGTTTGGAATTCTTCATGACTTTTTTGAGGAATTGTGTCAAAAACATTGCGAAACAATAACACATAATAGTGCTGTTTAACAAATTACTAGTAAAAAAGGAACTAATGTTGCAATAGCATCAATTTGCAATTCAGGGTTATACATTTGCAAAATTTGGAATTCGTTCTACCAGAATATCTACGCGCGTATCTCTATTGTTATTATTATTTATGTTTTCATGTTAAAAACATTAAGGGATGATTTTCATGTTAAAAACATTAAGGGATGATTTTCATGTTAAAAACATTAAGGGATGATTTTCATGAGCATACTCAATATAGCATCAATTAAGCAATTAAGTACACTTAATCAGCGTGTTGTTTAGACTGCGACTACTACAACACATAATATGATCGTTAGCGTTCCATGTCTTCTGGAGTAAGTGATCCTTGAAGCAAAAATTTATTGCTCCCACTAGGTCTCGAACTTGGAGCAGCACTTTATAAACCCCGCGTCTTAGTACCACTTCACCACGTAACCTCCTCATTACATTTCATACCCATGCATAAAAACGTTTACTGCCAAATAAACAATTTTAATAAATTCTGCGCATATGAAAGCTCGATTCATCCAAAGTTTTTGAGTCAAAGTTCATCCATTCCAGAGTAAGAAAAACAGACCTTTTAATTTCCTTGGCTTACAACGTAATCGCATGATTTTAAAAGCTATGCTGTAAAAGAAATTACGTATTATTTAAATTTTTCAAATGAGGTAAGTAAAATATTTATGTGAACGCAATCCCAAATGCTATAACAATGCGTGGTAAATCATACAGAAAACATATAACTCTGTTCTGGTTTTGTTGTAGTAATGTGAATAAACTTAGAGCTATTAGTAAAATTTAAGACGCATGTACTTTTGATGTTTTTTTAGGTTGTCATAGTCAATAATCTATATTTAGCATAAATACTTGTATAATTTGGATGGCGCCACAGAATGCGACAAATATTTGATGTTTGATTATTCAAAGCGTAGAGCTTGATTATTTGACTACATTGACGTTATTTGATTAAAGAACTTTGATATTTTAAACTGAAAGTAAGTACATTCCACAACTTTTGTTAATGTGCTTTGCTAAGCCACTTTCTTTTAGGCTCGGTTTATCGACCCGCTTATGATTCGAAAGTTGCAAGACCATTTGAGAAGACAACAACTTTTCAAGTTTACAGTAATTTTTAGATTCCTTGGATGTAAATCTACTTTTTTTGCAAAAAAAACACCATAATTAGAGCTGAGATGTATGTTTTTACATGCCCCGTCACTCTTTACGGATATACTTATTATTTGTTTTTTTGCCTGCTTATATAAAATTTCACTAAACAAGATTGACTATTATGAACAAACAAATGATAATTACAATAAGCTCATCAATTTTGCTTACGTATTCTGCTATAAGCTTAATTAGAAATTTTTGATTAACTGCAGTGTGCGTCACTGGACTACAAATAGCTTGTTCTGAATGTATAATCAATATATTAACATTTAAACCTCCTTGTATTCCTTAACATACCAAACTGACGGCAAAATGTATACGCCGGATATTCCATCCATTTCCATTTGTTCGTAAGAGGCAGTTTTTCATGTGCTTGTTCGCCTGCTATCTAACCAATTGATTATTTTAAAATATACGTGTTTTATGATATTTTTTGGTTGAGTTCCATAATACTGCTAACGACTTATATTTTAAACTGTTTACTAATTAAATCTTCAAGATGAGCATCCACCTAATACAAACTCTTATAGTTTGTGGCATAGTACAAGCAAATTGTGGGAGTATTTGCGACATCCCCATTTTCAGAACCAGTCTCCAGCAATTGGTCACTGTACTAGGTTCCAGCTCATATACTCATAATATTATATTTGTCTCGTTCAACTTAAATAATTGCGATTTAGCCTTAAACACAACTCGCTACATACTTCTGAAACAAAGTTTGAACCACACTGTAAACTTTCTCGACTTTCCTTCGAAACACAAACGACATTTTCATACAATTATAAAAAGTGAAGAAGGAAACGTTGACCAGCTCTCTAAAATCGGTAGACAGTCGTCCACACTATTCATAGCGACAACCAGCCATCTCTTTTCAGAAGGTAGACTCGCCGGGGAAAACTTTTTCTCCCAGAAACAATTAAACTGGCCATCCACAAAGCTCATTTTCTATAAAATAAAAAGTAGTCAACATTTTCAAATAGGATACAGGATTCTATGCAATGATTATTGTGTTGAGAACTCTGGAATTTTAGATGACCAGCTTATCCTTTCCCTTATAAATCCCGTAGTGCTGCATCGAAAACTCTTTCGACTTGGAAATCAAAGAAAAGTTGACGGCCATGTGTACGCCTGGTATACCAGCTATTTTAAATGGTTTGCCGGAAAATATAAATTGGATTGTTGGCACTTAGTTTTTAAACCAAATTTCCGGTGGTGTACCCCTCAAATAATGTCAGCTGTTTTGCTAGAGCTACATCACAATATTTCTCTTAATTTTATAAATTTACAAGACCCAAATGTGTGGAAAAACGGAGGTCCAAATGAAACTGATCAATATTTCACTAACAATGTGATCTACTTCGAGAATGACCACTCGTTTCACTTTCACATTTGGAGAATTGGCGGACTAGCATTTTATGGCAGCATTGATGTGAAACTGTTATATTGCCAAATGCATCGCAAAGGATACGAAACTTATAGATTTGGAGTTAACTTTTCAACCTGGACGAGTCCATTCAGTTTGGATATTTGGGGGCTGGTTTTGGCAACTTTGATAGCATTTACTCTTATCGAATCTTGGAAGCGACTTAGATTTGCAGATGTTCTCGTTTTTATTGATGTTTTTGGAAGTATAATTGGAGTAGCTCCTTCAAAATACATTTCTAAGAGCAGACTTTGCTTACTACTTAGTATAGCAGGATTGCTAATCTGCAACTTTTACGGAAACGGGATAACAAGCCTTCTCACTGTTCCAGACCCACCCAAATATTTTTCCACTTTGAGAGAAATGCTTAGCTTTGGATATCAAATTATTTGGCCAAATTATTATCGGCGAACTCCAGTTGAAGTTTATCACAATCTTTTTAAATACAGAGGGTTACAAGATGTGCTAAACAACAGCTTTCACATTCTTAACAAATCTTGCGCTTCACTAGAATGGGCAGAATTTGCAACAGAGAAGTACGCCACCATGAGGGATTACAACTTCCAAACAGCTGCGCAAATATTAAGAAATGACATCGTTAATAAGCTTGGCAGGGAGCATTCGGAGTGCTACATTTTACCGGAGATATTGGATACAACGCAACTTTACACAGAAGTTTATACGATGAATCGAGTCTGGTTGTTTGAAACGTATCAAAGAATTGTTGAAAATGGGCTTAAGAACAAGTGGGAAGAGTGGGCATTGGTGGCGGATAGGTATTCTAGAGGATTGTCTATTGAAGACCGAAATCCTAACAAGGCAGTTCCAGGGGACAAAATCGAAATTAAGAATGTGCTTGCGATTGTTGTGTTGCAAGCAGTAGTATTTCTCGTAAGCGTATACTGCTTTTTTCTTGAATTCGTTTATAAACCGAAATCGGCTTCATTGACATCTAGCCATCAAAAAAGTGTTGGGACGTTTTCATCATCTACAACGGCATCTTCAACTACTGTATCAGCAACCTGCAATTCTACTTTTGCTCCTTTAAACATTCCAAAGATGACGAAGGCTTCTAAGCCGCCTTCTTTGCCGTCATCTAAGGAACGAAGAATCAACGCTGAAAATCGGATGGATGTCTCACCATGTCGTATGGCTGATGTAATGATGGAATCACAAGTAGAAGTTCTTTCTACAGCTGCTATGGAAACTCAAGATACTCCAAATATTGAAACTGGTCGGGAAAATGTGATTGTGCCTTCTAATAAACAAGACATTGCTAATATTTCCAGCTAAATTTACATGCGACCAGATTTTAATATCAACCAATGTACAGACATATACTAACCTTCGAACCTTTTACATACTAAATATTATATATGCTGAAATTGCTTAGAAGTGCTTTTATATTGCGTCGTGGTCGTGGTTTGTGAAGAAACCTTTGTTCAGTTTAGCATCTTTCTGTCAATACATTTTCATATTACTGCTGTGTAATTATTTTCTATTTTTCTACTGTGTTTTAACTACGGCTATTTTCAAATGCGAAATAAGCTGTTTTCACTTTATATTTCAATTAGTTTAAAAGTCATCCTGATGAACTTTAGATTGAGATTAACTTTATTATGAATATTGATTTTGGAAAGGTGGGGTATGTTTGACATTTTGAATTCGATGAGCTCTGGTAATATTCCGATTTTAAGCTGGCACATTTTCTGTTTGCTATAATTTTATTTGAAAAAGAAGAAACCCATACGTGTACCAAATTTTAGTAGTTCTCAAAATTTTGACCCACACACTATTCAAAAATTGGTAAAACTCGTTCCAAAATTAATGAAGTACGTAGCGCTGGGTAGGTGTTTTAAATAAAGGATTTGTAACTATAGTGGTGCTAGTGGTTGTTGTGAATAATTTGATGAGAATAGTGAAAATAGTAGTGTGACTTGTGAAATAATTTGAATCGTGAATTAGATTGACATTTACTTCGAAAGGTAAAAAGCCTGGTGCTTTTAACGTATTTTATTACATATACCCGGATACTATAGTTATCTGAATTTTTGTTAGCACTTTTATTCATATTTGGGGTAACGGACACGACCTTTTAATCTTATTGAAGTAGGAAATAAAACTACTTTAGCATCTATAGTTGGACTTAAATTGTATAAATTTAAATTTAGAAGATATTTCCCACTTTTAATTTTCCTTTTACTATGAAGCTATATAGTGCAAGCATATTTAAATTCTTCAATTCGGTTTTCCGACTGCACCAAAAAGTATCCCCATGTGTTTTACATTGGAATGAGGAACATGAGTTATTTCAAATTGATCAGAGGATTGAGGCGAGAAAAAATCACAATTTCTTCAATATCTGGTGCTTCAACACATTCGTTATTGCAGGACTAATTGGATTTGGTAGCTGTTTGGATGTAGTTTTCAACCGACAATTACTAAATGGGCCAATTGTATACTTCGCCATTGGATTAGGGTTACTATCTCTTTTATACTGGGCCACGGCATACATTCTGATCAGAGATTGCGAATCATTTGTAAACGGGCTTGGGATTCTGCAAAGCTTAGCCTTTATCCTCGGTATTGAAATAAAAACATAACAAGACATAATCTATAAATATTCAATATGTATGTACAAGTTTATAATTTTGTAATATTGTAATTCATATAGATGCCAAATACCAAAATATATCTCTCCAAAGTCGAGTTCATTTTCACTCAATGAGATACTGGGAAAATGTTGTCTATATTTCCAAGGCTTTTATATTAGTTTTTTGTTCAGTGCCACTAACATTTACGCCTTTTCACGTTTATCTAAATTATGAGCCCTTTTATTACACTTTTCACAAGTTTCTTAACAAGTCTGTATTTTGTTCCGCAGATAATACCTTATGTTCCGAGATATTGCAAAGTTTTGTGATTTTTCTTAGAATTTTATGCTCTTTCATTTGTGTGGCTGAAGCATGTCGCTTCTGTTGTTTTTTGTGCTACTTTTTATTTATATTTTGGAACTATTCACTTCATGTCTGCAAGTTCTAGAGTGTTTATGTCCACCAGTATTTAAAACTATAGTGTGCAAAGCTGAATTTTATCGTCGTTTTTTCAAGTGGTGGAGAGCATTTCATGTGGCCCAACTTTTAATAAGTGATACTTTGTACACATTTATTGCCGTTTTTATGGGTGATGGCTTTGTGTTATTTATCCTCTCCAATTCTGCGACTGTTAAGTGTTTCGAAACAATACCTTTGGTTTTGTATGCGTTTATTCCAACATCTTCAGTGTTTCTTGTGTTTTTCGTATTCGTCTTTCTTCAGTTGGCAGTTGAGGTTCATATAAAAAGTTGCAAAATTTTGCGAAAGTTGAATATCAACTACGCATCTAATTTTGTTTTGCTGAATCAGGGTGATAAAATCAGGCAAGGAAAGGCTGTGAAAAGGATTTGTCGTTTGCTTCGCCCAGTTTCATTGAGCTGCGGATCTTTTTACCCATTACGAAAGGGATCTGGATCGGATTACTATTTTCACGTGAGTATAAGAACTGCAGATATGGTTCTTCTGCCCATTTGGTAGCTTATGCAGATACATTACCGATAATACCGACTGCTTTAGTGGAATTTAGAATGTGTTTTATGGCATGCTTGCTTGTTAAACTGATTTATTAAAGTGTAAACGTGATAGTTACGCACACCATGGTGTTATCATATCATGGCACAGTTTCCTCGTCACCAGTCTCACATAGTGTTCGTACAGTAACAGGATATGAACATTCGTA
>JAQIXW010004212.1:0-11937 GCA_034700685.1 Willowsia buskii
CTCAGATGTAGAACTACAAACAGCTTATACGTATCTTAAAGGTGTTTTAAAACGCTAATGTACATGACAGATACGCTTGGGTTCTCATTCATGAATGCTTAGATATGCTCAGATATGTATTTTAGGTCAGTAGAGCTACATATAAACAACAGCTTAGCATAAAGAAAGCTAAAGAAGCACAACATGTTCAAGAAATAATGGTTAAAAAGTAAAACAAAACTTGACTTACCATGGTTAGAACACATATTTCTGGTTCTCCTCCGAATCTGACTTGTTTTTCGCCACTTGTTGCAATTCCCGAGCTTGGCAGTTGAGTAAAAGGAGAGTTTAGTCAAGTGGATATATCTCCCGAATATGGCTTTGCTCGGCTTTCTGGTTTTATGTAAGACGTGAAGTCTTCGTAATCGCAGTATAGTATAGTCTTTTCCTCGTTACTCGTCGTCGGATTTAGTGGACTATTACTAATCCAATATATGGGGAAGGTGGAGAAAGCTGTTGTTTATTTGTTGGAGGGACGTGGAAGGATTATAGCTGGGAAAGCCGACTAACAAACAGCACTGCTTCCTTCTCAAAACGACTTTATAAACTTGAAATTTATTTATTGTTGCATAAACTCGGATCAAAAATTGAGAGATATTTAAAAATAATATGGTTTACGTAATCCCTTCTTTAGTACTTGAAGTGGAATGCATTTTTATAATGCTGCTGAACATGAGAACACATACCCGTTATCATTCTCTCCGTTAAATACGCCATTACGTATGGATAAAGCACGACAATAGCCCATTTATTTCTCACCATCAGAATAAGAATAACGAGAACAATGTTCATCACATCTTGATGATTGAAACGTTCTTGAAATAAGGATAAGCTATCGGCAGGAAGTATCCCACTTAACAGCATTTTGAAGACATGAGAAATGAGTACATTTGTGCATATATATAAACCTCCCTGGAACGGTGCGAGGTTGTTAATGATGATCTGATTATTGGTTGTAGGTCGAAGAGGAAAAGATGCGCTATAATAAAATGATTTTCATTTATTATTCAGAAAAAGTCTTGGTGGTGGTAGGATTGTTTTGTTTTTTGCCGAAAAGCCTGTTTAGAAGTAGATTCGCAAGTAGTGCATATCATATACTTATTATTGAAGGTAGGAGTTTCGTGCGGAACGTTGTGTTGCATAAACTGGGTTTCGCGAATTGCTTAAGTATGCGGCTAAAATCGAGATGATTGGCACGATTCCAAATGGTTCTTTCAGGCAGACAAACAAAGAAGAATGGTAGTATGTTGGATGGGTGATGATGATGCTTGTTCAAACTAGTAGTGGCTTTCCTCTCGTCATTGCTTCATCAGCGTCATCCTGGGAGCAATTTTCTTCAATCCACTCAAGTAGATTCGAATGGCCTCTTCTCTCTCAAGCAAAACTTGCCTAGTCACAGGTAAATGGAAAGTTTTCTTTTGGCATCTACGATGTATTATTGTACTACTGTGGTTATTTATTTATTTTGCTCGTGTATATCTTGCATGTGGTGGCATGCTTCTGAAGAAGTGGAGGAAAACTTGCGAACAGCCTGACTTTCTACAATGGATTTTATGATGATAGGTAGGTATACATACAATAAGTATGCTTATACTCATTCACGACAAGAATGTCTTAAAGTTGCTGGAAGCATTTGCTTTGCAGAATGTTTTGGAGAGTTGGAAGGGAAATGATGTTGTCTGCATCTTCCTTGCCTTGAATGTGTTGAGCTATCTTTTGGAGAGATGATGAAATGAAAGTGGAAGTATTTTCAGCTGCTACTGGAAGGCCTGTTTTGTTTGCTATTTTAGACTAGTCTCATGGGTGGATAGATGCTTCTGGGGGCTACTGGGGAGGAAAAACATGGACAGTATTACTTCTTCCTCCTTATTTCGACTCCGCTGATGGTCGAGATATGAACAATGGAATGACATATAGGTCCCTTTGAAATGGTGGAATCATGTGGCACTTACATCTTTTTGATAACGGCTGGTTTGAGACGTAGTGTTTCGCTAGTCCTCGTTCATTCTGCAAACACATAATATTATTACCAGTATTAGTAAGAGCAGTGATCCTCTTTGAGTTCACTTGTATGCAGGCAATGTATCTCAGGTTTCTATTTTACGAATTTGAAATGAAATCCAAAGGCAAATTGTGATTGTGACTGACTACAAAACTTGGCAAAATATTTATCGTGAAAATCTTTTAGACAATCTCACGTTTTCCTCTTATCAGAGAAACAAATCAAAGTCATTAAGGTTGGGAAGTAGAAGATTTAAACAAGTTCGCTGTCTTTGAACATGTATGCTCAATCCTTCTTCATACTGATGAAATTCCTTAAATTCTTCTGCTTGATACCTTTCCCATGAACGCTAAACGATGATGTTGCACAAAGGCGAACGTTATTTGAGCTTGCAACTCGTCTTCTAATGAGCTTTAATTCATATGTGCACCACAAGAAAACGGCATAAATAAGTGATGCTATACATAGAAGCTCACAGTAGAGCACAGGGAAAACCACTATGACCTTGGTTTGCTTTATTTAAATATCCAGATTGTATGATACCGCGGAACGGAACGATAGTGTTATTTTAGTACATTATTTAGCAAAGATAATGTCAAACAACAGCATTGAGATGGGTGAGTGGAAAGATGCACAAACCAAAATTCAATTTTCAACGTAGTGGTTCAGATGAACTTTTATGTATCTTACTGTATGTTATAATGATAATTAAACGAAGCTTTCACCGAGCCATTATTAGCTTGGCAGTGTTCTTCATGCACGCTATTATAAGAGAGAATGAAAATGAAAATGGAAAGATTTGGTGTTTGGCTTGGAGAAAATCACTTTCAATTTCATCTGTCGTATTCAGCGCAATGTAAGTTATCTCACCAATACTGATACCTTTACAAGTGAAATACATCCTACATGACGGAAATTTAGTTTGTGAAAGCTAGAAAGTAGGTGGCCAAAATATTCTATCATGTAGAAATATCACGTTCCTTCCACGTGACGAACTGTTCGAACAACATGATTCTCCTTTCGCTCGATGCATTTTACTCAGCATGTCCATGTGCAAATAATAATACATCAAGTTTGCAATAAAGCATTTTTGTTCATCATACATAATCATTAGAATCAACATGATTCGTCTCTGATGTGCAAATTTTATTCTCCTCCTGTCCGTGCCTTTAACTGACAAAGTAATGTTGACAGATATAAAAAAGTACATAGTAGGCAATAATATATTTGATAATGTGTTTACTCTTTTGATGAAAAATATCGACGGACGGTGAGCAAGTCAATGAACACTACAAGCATATTGATCAACATAATCATTATGTATTTATGCTAAAATGTATTTGGGTGTCTAATAGAATGTACAGAGAAAACAGATTGTTTCACAAGAGCTCACTTCATTTTAAAAACTACAACATCAGTGTAAATAAATGTAAACGATTTTGTTGCAGTCGTTTTTTTCTGTATAGGATACATATTGGATATTCACTGAATCACATTTGATGGTAGAAGGGTACCAAATACAACAACAGTTTTCTAAAAGTCAATGTGACTTTTATGTACGTGATTAGAATAACGTGTAGCTAGCTGCCAATATACATAAGTTAATATAGCAAAAACATCTTGGTCATCAAAGAAAAAAAATTTTGGTTGTATGTATATTTTTTCTGTTTACCCTCTAAACCTACAAATACAAAACGTCTTTTTAAATCTGAGCAACGTAAAAACGCACTTGACTTTTATAAAGTGCAATAAATGGAAATGCAAGTGACTATAAGAAGCAGATATTAAAGAGAGGTAAATAGATGTGTATACCACGTGCTTTGAAAAACAGATTTCTTCTCAACATCTGATAAATTAGTACTGACAGTGATTACACCCGGTTGAGTCTTGGTTTTGCACTTGGACCATTCACCAAAGATTTAAAGAATAATAGGCACATAATAATAATAGGGGTTGGTTTCCAGTTCCTTTTTATTATCGACTGTAGAAATCTTTCGCTTACCTACTATAGGCGTAATGTGTGCAAACGTGCCTCGAGAGAGCATTCTTAAATACCACAGAGAATATTATTAGAGAAAGAAGAAAAAGGACACCCGGATACCGGATGTAATTTAGTCTCTTCAGAATAGGGTTCCTTTCATTCCCTGCCCTGAACTATTCATACTCACGCATACATAGCAAGCATGAATAGACTTTTCTTTTGCTTTTCGAAAAGTATTGGTGGCAGTGAGATCTCTATACACCGTTATTATGAGTTTTCCCAGCCTTTTTTCTAATCCCATATTAACCTATTATACATACCTCACATTGAAAATTGCTGAGAATGCTTGGTTTGATGCACATATGACTGTTATATCTCATGGAATACATTATGGTAAGCACATGTCAAAATTTGCGATTTTAGATATTCAACAAAGAATGAGCCACACTAAAATACATACACAAAAAGATTTTGTTACTGATATGAATGCATTAGCCGATATTCAATAATAGCATTGAAACCATTGAATTGAAAGGTTCCGAGCTTTACAACATACTATTTTTTTCTAAGAAGACTTGCATACTCACTCACACTATGCTCTAGCCGCTTATTCTCTTTAGTAATTTATTATATCTTAAGTCTCGCTCCATCTAACACCGAGTTTTTGTGGGAGAAAAAAGGAGAAAAATGTACCACACACTTTCACGTCTCATCTCATCATTGTAAATGAAAGTTATTCGTGGTTCATGCCACATTATTCCCCTCTCTTTTTATTTCGTCCGAGAGAAAAGTGGAAAGGAGTGAAATACAAGTACTTTTTTTTCGATGTAGTCGTCTTGCATATGTGTTAGTTGTGAGACTGTCTTTTAAATTAGTACTAACGTGATGTACCTAAACATAGGTACATGTACGTAAATATGAAATAAGAATATGGAAAGCGAAAGGGTAACTGAATTAGGAAGGAGTCAACGAACCAGCATGTTATTTCCTCTTGGTCGTAGAAGGTGAAGTCCTTGGATTATACTCTAGAAAAAGAAAAGCTGTAGTTATATCTATCTAGCTCTTCAATATCCACTAGAGAAACCTACCCAGCTTTTCACAGGATCAACGTGAGCGGATGTAAATCAGTCAGAGACATACAAGCGAGTAAAATACGCAATTCTATTCTACATCATGTCAGTGTGAAGGAAGAAAATTTACATTCTACGAAAAAAAAGTATTCTTCCAGAGACGAAGCATAATAAGTAATTTTACTATCTGAATATCATTACCTGAGCTTTTACTTATTTTCTAAAATGGAAGAAAGTGAAATCTCTAGTTTTCGTCTCCTTTTTACACTTTGTTCTCGACATGCTTCTACTTCAATTTTACTGGAATTAATTTAAAATTAAAATGTAATTTGTGACTGAGATCCCACAAGGTATAAAAATGGTTTGGGCATAATTTCATTAGATTATTTTTCCGCTGAGTTACATTTTCTTGTTTTACAGAGCAAGTTGGTGTCATCCATTTTAAAAAGACATTTCTATCCTTAATTCTCATCATTTTACATAAGGACTCGTTAAATTTCATTCGTAGTCGAATTTAAAAAGTAACTTCGTTATTTGAATGGAAGGACATTACACATTTCGTTTGTTGATCAGATTAGGATGAAAATCTAACGCAAAAAATAGAGTCTGTAGAGAGGAAGAACAGACAACAGATATCTTTAAAGTTCAAAGGTTTTCCTCCTGCAGTGTTTACTGTTTGAAATAAGAAGACAAAAAATTCCTTACATAACCTGTTGAGCAACACGGTTTGCTTACTGATTGCTATCTGTGTATTCTTCTCACTCGCAATGTGTTCGACTCCTACAGCTTGATACACAGTGTTGAAACGTGAAACACTTTCTGATGTCATCGGGATGAGCTGTTGTAAGGAACACTCTGAATGGAAAAGGGGCCACGGCCACACCTTTATCTTGTACATGGTACTATGGTACATGCATGCGCTCATTTTATTTAATTTAAAGAAGTTCAACAGCGTCCCCGACGTCCTGTTGTTTTTCACTTTTTCGTGTCACACCGCCAACCATTCTCTTCACTAATGTAGAGTGTAAAGCACCCCATGGGTAGCTCAACACTGGCACCATGTCCCTACATGCATATATTTCCAACTTTCAACAACCAGCATGCAACCATAATATACTATATTTGGAGTTGTAGGAAAAATACTTTTTAAAACTTTATCCCACTACTTTATTTTAAAAGTTTTATTTTTCCTAAAAAAGAGCCGGTGCATATTTCCGATTCGCAACTTTCATTTACATATAAAATGTAGAGATAAAAAAAACTTTACTCGAAACAGTATTTTGATATTTCGATTCTACCGTGAAAAGTTTAAACCGATTTTCTCTATTCTGAGCCAGTCGGATTTTTTGCTGATGATGACACCATAATAAATACTAGAACTGCCGTTTCGCAATTTGTTCACATTACTATATCATCACTGCTTTCACCCGAAGACGGAATAAACAGTTAAAAAAGGATTGTAGTGTAATACAAGCATATACATATGTACATTAGCTCACTTAAATGTATCCAGTCAGTGCGCACTATGAAAAATATGCAGACATTATTTATGTCCAGTTGGAAGGAGATAACAAAATGGATGTAAAATTGGAACCCCTCCAGGTTTTTATCATTTTGTCAGATTCACCATTTAAAATCCATGCAGCAAGGATCATCATCATCCGTATTAAAATCCGCGATTATGGATGCTCTCGCTGGCTCCATCGCATTATTTATTTATTTTTCCTTTCTCCTACAAATGTCTGCCGATTCTTCTCTTTCTCCTATCATATTCAAGCTTCAGTATGCATGCAACTATACGTATTTACCCTTATAAAAAACCAAGTAAACGAGGGTTTCTACTCATTCATTACCCGTTTTATCGGTTGCACAAACATATACTGCCCATATTTTTACTGGTTCCGTTCCCTCAGCTAAGCTACCAAACTATAGGTCTGTGCCCACATAAAAATTAGACAAACTCCTCTAATTCCACAGCGTGTCCTTGCTCACCCAGCAAGCACATTTGCCAAGTTCTCCATGCACAATATATTGCTTTCCAAAATATGGCAAATAAATGCCGCCGCCAAAGAAGAGAAAAAAGTTGTTAAGGCTCTTAAAAGGGTTCGTGCTAAGCCTTTTTCACCGCGCAGTGATATGACAAATGCTGAAGAAAATACTAGCAGCACACCAGGAGAAAAAAAAGAATTAAAGACTCAGAGCAATATTAATGGTTGAGCTGGAACTCGCTTCAGGGTATCCTGTGTAGGTAGTAATAGTAAATATAATATCTGCTTTAAACCTACAAGTAAACGTATAAAACAGCGTCTCTTTGAAAATACTGTATGAATAAGCATAAAGCATAAAGGTAATCAATAAATACCCGAAACAAACAATAATGTGCTCGTAAATACACAGACTGAGAGGAAGTACAAAAAAATATTGATACAAAAAAGTGAAATACCAGTTGAAATTGGCAATGTCCGTATCAAAAAAAGTCATCGAAAACCCTTCCCAATTCAACTTTCCCGCAAAATCGAGCAAGAGTAAGCCATTTATGCATCATAATAATCCTGAAATTCATTTCCTTCGCACTACAGCGCGATCAAGCTTTTATTTCACTCTTCATACTGATGAGCGTACAATGTACATTCATATACAACATACAATCTCTCTTTCCCTTCCACTCGATTCTGGTTTTCATAATGACTTTCCTAACGGCCCTCATATTCCCATTAAAAAGCTTCCTATTGCGTTCCTCTCACTGTTTCGTTTTCCTCTTTCACCAAATATAACCAGCAACAATAAAAACGTCTGTTGTAAATATACAGGCAACTTTAAGCACCTGTGCCTTTTCGATGAATTTGTTTGTTTTTTGCATGCATTCGGCTAATAACGAGAGATTCAGCCGATTCAGGGCAATGTATAAAGTATAAGCACTTTGTCTTGTGATGATAATGATGATGACGATTGTTATTGCATACAAGTACTTAATTCTCATGCAAACAAAAGAGACGGATGGAAACATTGTATAAACAGAAGCATATTTTCTTACCTATACTAAGTATGTTCATAGTTTACTTCCGTCTGCTGCTCCACTACTAGCATCCGTGTATCTGCGTGCATATATGGCCTTGAATAAAGAACAAAAGCAATGTTTCTCCTCTTTCTTTATTCTTCTTCGGTTTCTTATTAGTCCTTCCCCAATATCCACCAGAACGATGATAATGATTGTAACGATTACAAAGTCTATCTCGCAGTATTGATGATTATATATAATGACGACTGTGATTCCACTCCTCCGCCTTTTCCCCTCCTATTCTTTCCTCACAATGGCTGCGATAAAAAAATAACTTCTCACTTTTGTTTCTGATAAACTCGAATGCAAAGGATGAGCGTCTTGTTGCAACTCACATGAACAAGCTTTCCCCCTTTCCCACTGTAGTATTTACAGACAATGCACCGTTCTTTCAATTTTGTGGGACACGCAAAACGGGAACGACATCTTGTAAACAGAGATTTTATGGGATGTACCAAACTAGAAATACTTCGTCTAAATAGTGCCATCTTTGTATTTTTGTGTGGTTCTTTTAGACCTTGGTTTTTATATGGGACATGTTAGTGCATAAACGCCAGAACAATTATTTTGTTGAAGATAATAGCAGCAGTATCATGTATCACTGTTCCAATATTTACTTTTGTCATTTTCGAAAATGGACAAGTGTGCGCAGCTTGATAATAATTGTGTGGGAGTCCTTTATCTGGTTGAAGGACGAATATGAGAGTGACTGGACTTTTCTTTTTACTGTTATTATTATGCTGAGAGAGACGCGAACTCATACACTTGTTGGTAACAATATGCTTTTTCTTGTCAGTCAGTATTATCTTTTTAGGGGAGTTTCTCTGTGTATGTATATAGTAATCCTTAGCAAATCTGATTACGTTGTGTGAACTATAGTGCTTATTCCTGTCTCCTGGTGGTGATGCGAATGCAAGCAGATACTGGTGAAATTTTCAATCGCTGATTCACAGGCGAATGAAAGTGGTGATATTTCCTGCAAAAATAAAGGATATAAACTTGTGTGAGCATGTTGTCGTAAGTGTTCTTGGAATTAGAATTCCAAAGGGAGCAGATTGTCCATTTTAAAGTGATGTCAGAAGACAGGTGGCTAATTCTAGAATCAGTGTGGTCAAAATTATGTAAAAGACTTGGTGTACTTATTGTGGAAAAACACGAGTGTAAAAATGTGGCCAATGTTGGATGAGTATCAATCAAGTTATGTTCGCAGTGTTTTTGATTCACAATATTTAAAATAAAATTTGCACACTACCTCTCTCAACCAATACACAAGTGTAACAAAATTTGTTTTCTGACTACTATATTGAGCCATTATTCCGTTCTAGTCTTGTGAGTCACTTTTACAAGCAGAGCTCTGAGAGAGTGAAAATGGGAGGAGATGAAAATACTGGTTTTGATCGTACGTGTCACTCTTGCTTATTATTATTCTACTTTCTCTTTTCGCCTTTCTTCCTGACACAGCAAGCTTTTTCCTCCTCTTGCATGTATGCATGAACGCATGCACCCAGTAAAAGCGTACTTTTTATCCGACTATCAAAGCGCTGGTTTGGTTTTTCACCAGCTGCCGCACTACTTTACTCACCAGTCTCCCTAGACCGTTTCTTCTTCTTTAGAGACACACACGTTGAAGGAGCTTCCTCTTCCTTGTCATTTGCACATGTAAGCGAGGAGGAACACTGCATGGCAGTGATGATGTCGATGTTTCAGGCTTGAGTCTAACTAATGGTAATGATGACTTGAGCGAATATAAAGTGTATATTATATGATATGTAAGAGTAGTATTGATGCATATATTTGCTAACATGATTGGCAATTTTGGGAATGTACATTATGAGTGGATACAAATATTATTGAGTATGGAATCGCAAGTCTACTATTAAAACACTACTTTTAATGTAGCCTTTTTGCTGGCGGGTATTTGCTCGTACTTCGGGATTCAGAGGTGCGTGAAAGAGTTTCCTATTTAATTCTAGATGATCAGGGTCATTTGACCGGAATTATAAAAGGTGGCATGGACGGACTAGCACCCCGAAGGAGTGAAACCAAACGACAGCTCAATGCCGAGTGAAAGTGGTGCGGTGCGCGGTAACAGTGAAATTCAATCATGGTTATAATATATTGCGGTCGAATACTATATGGAATTTGAAAACTGAAAAAGGTAAAGGTGTTGGGAGCATAATATTACCTCATAACATATATATATATATATATATGTTACGTATAAATTAGATGAATATTCCGTTATCACTATGCACATAAGAAATATAGGAGAACTTACAATTACCTTTTTGTTCCAAAAAATCCTTTGATTTACAAATGAATGAATACCCAGCTGCCGTGTTGTTTGGTGATCTGCTGATGAATCATTCTTGGTTATGCCGTGGTGCTGCCTATATAGCAGAACTGCTGTCCCGAACGTTTTTATTTTCAAAGAACGTCGCCCTCGTAAAAATAACACTTTAGATTTCAAGATTACTCTGATTCATGAGATTCTTTGTGTGGAATATACAATAATATGGTCAAGTGAACGACCATATATATCGTGAACATCAAACAGCTCTCCTTCACACTACTACTAGTTTTAGTTAAGAGTACTTATATAGTAATAAAAAAATCTCTGTGCTTGATAATGTGAATTTTTTCCGTGTTCGTGTATATTTCTTTCTAGTTTTACGATATCGTCTGCTCTGTTCTACAGCTGCCTCATGACTGTGTGTGACGGAACATTTTGAGATTGAATACTACTACACCACAGCTCACACACTGCTCCTATCATTTTTTACTACGCTGTCGTTGCTCACTACTTACTACTATCATGGTGCTCCCTAGTCTAGTAGACACAGTTTTCCAGCTTGTGGAAAAAGGCAGGAGAAAAGGCTATGTGTACGAGATCGCAACAAGCAGGAAAGGAAGCTCATCGCTGTTGCCGAGTTCCACTCACCACAACAGAATGAACAAGAATTTCTATCTTGCTCCAGCAGCATTTTAGTTGATTTTGATATGGTCATGGACTCATGGTAGTGGTGATGTTGGCTGTAAAGGAGAAAGTGAAGGAAAGCGAGAGGAAGCACGCACTACCCAGACTAGTCGAAACCATACACAGTTGTTTAATATATTCTTATCGCTTTCATCGTTTTCCTTTGGAATTTGATGTCTATGACTATGACATGGCTTGACTGAAATCGTTCTTCGATGTTCCTTCCCTCTTTGAAGCATTGATACACACACAGCACACAACAGCAAAGATCTTTATATTTATATACGGTTGCACAGTTTTGAAAAATTTTCTCTGATTGCTTGACATGCAATTGGCAGTAGTGCATTGACTTGCTTTCCCTGCCTGTACAATATGTGTCTATGTATCTTTCCTTTTGATGTGTTTTAACCTATATATTATTGCCTTCACCAAAGTCAAACTAACAATTTCTTTGAAATGGTATACGTTTTCTGCCTAAAACTAGCAAAATTTGTCTGTTCTGACTTTCACATTTTCTTCTCGCTTTTACTTGACGGAGAAAATGGAAAGTTTTTTAGAGGTCTGACGTTGGCTCTGAAAGGTGATTTCCAACAGCTAAAACGGTTACTTGAAGTGAGCAACAAAGATAATGTTTATAAATAGAAAGCCAGTCGTGCCATTTGGGTTGCAAGATTACCTCAGCAGTAGTGTCTTAGCTAAGTAAGTAGTAAGCGTTTTTCTTTTAGTGTTCTCTGAAGAATGTAAACAACTTTTCTACCATTTTGACCAAGGTTGAATTTAAATATCTGTAGAGACAATGCATGTTCTGGG
>JAQIXW010004213.1:0-11937 GCA_034700685.1 Willowsia buskii
TCTCAAACTCAAACCAAAAGGGAAACTCGAGACCACCAACAACATAACCCAAATGGGAGCATCTCTGTATGCTCACACTATTAAGACAACCAGTACCAGTTAATTTAATGCAGACAGCTCTTGATCTTGATAATTGAACACCATCTTAAAGTTTAAATGACGGAATGTCTGCAAGTGAACATTTTGTGTTCATTTTTTGAAACTATGGTTATGTAATAAAAACTGGATCTCCGTAAAGGACGTTGTTGGCTGACAAAAACATTGTTTTTGTCTTTTGCCAATAAAAATATTTTTGCAGAGTTTGAAGACACAATTTCCAAATGAGACAGAATATAAGTCTGATTTTGATGTAATTTTCATTTCACTCAAGTAAATGTTTAGTGACAGTTTTATCTTATATTATTTTGATGAGCTGTTTGTTTAGTTTGTGGATGCTAGGAAATTAAACTGAAGACTGAAAAGAAACGTATAAAATTATAATATTTAGGAGTAAAGTCTCAAATACAGTGTCTCATAATAAGAAAAAGTCCAAGTGGCCATGTAATTTTCTATTTACCTTGCCTTGAAACTCTCGACTACTAAACGTTTTTTGACAAAATTAAAAATTAATTAAAATAACTTAACATAATTATGCAAGAAGTGCTGATATTTTATCACATTCATATATTTAAAGTACTAAAATCACTAAATATATTTTTACTTGGTCCACTGGACTCAACAGCAATCCATTTCATTACAAACAAGTGAGGCATACACTTATGACAATTATGCATCCTGCAGTTAAATTTTAATTTAATAATAAATAAATAATTAAAGCTGTTCGTCATCAAGTATGCAATCCAATATTTCCAATACATATCATACAATACACGTGTAACCATTCCTATGCTTTGCACTTAACGCATTTCACTCTGTTCACAATGCCCCGACTACCAGGGAGCCAAATTTTTCCCGAATATTTTCCCGAAAGAAAGTTTGTTGACAAAGAGTTTTTTTTCTTCATGTCTGCTGTGTACTCTGTGAATGTGAATTCACCATCTGTCTTTTATTTATATTGGATCAATTTAGTTATCTCCTAAGTATTTTCCATAGAATTCATCACTTGTTATCAGAATTGAACACTGTTTTATGAGTTTTGGCAACCAACATTGAAAATTATTGTTACCAAAAAACAAAACTTGTCACAACTGATTCGGCTGCAAAATCTTACACTTCACTTTACTGGAGTATTCTGTGCTTGCACTAACTTGTCAAAAGGAACAAGGGATAATTTGTGCAATTAAGATGAGCGGCAAGAGGCGATCGTCAAGACTGGCTGAGAAACGTGAAGCCAACTCGCTTGATAAAGAAACGGAAACGCCAAAAGCTTTGCTGAATGATATTGTAAGTATTCGAAAAAAATATATAATTATCGCTCTTTTGCATACAAGGTGGAAACAAATGCACATAATATATTCAATGCTTTTTGTAGGTTCTACAGAACATTTTCAAATATTTGGGCTACAAAGACCTTAAGTCGTCTCGAGAAGTGAAAAATACCGTTTGGCTCAGAAACTCCAAAAAAGCGTGGTGGTCACGAACAAAAGTGGCATTGACAAAAGACAAAGTCAAAGAGTATCTCAATCAGGCAGAGTTGCATCTTTGTGCAGGTAACTACAAATTGGAAGATTTTAGAGCAGACGACTACCAAGGCTTTTGGGAACATATTGGAGACTCCATAAAATATTTGGAACTGAGCAACTGCAAATTCGGTTCAGTGGATGAGTTTCGTCAAGTTTTTTACACAAAATGTCCCAATCTGGAAAAAATAGAGATAGACGTTTTACGAATAAACTCAAGCACATATGCTGTGGAACCCAAGAAATGGGAGGAGCCGCAGTTTGGAGTGCAGAAAAACCTGAAATTCCTCAACATGAATTTCTCACTTGGCGCGAAGCCTTTGTCTTGGATGGAATTGCTTTCCCATTTTCCAAATTTGGAGGTACAGATTAATTTTTATTGAATGTTGATTTAAGAATTGTCTATTTGTATTGTCTGCGTTTATTTGCTTAGGGATTGGAAGCCTATGCGGAGAAGGACATCTACAAGGCGATCTCAATCATTCGTCAACACGACCCCAAAATGCTGAAACTGAAGCACATTGACATTCGCGGCCTGTTAAACAGTTGTGACAAGGACTGGTATCGTCCTGTTCTGTTGGATCCCAACCTTTCGTTTGAAACACTTCGCATTGGACACGCAATCAATCGAGCGGAAACGCTGGTTGATATTTTAAATTTGCATGCCAAATCTCTAAAATCTCTTCGTATTTCCCTCGGGACGGGCTTTAATTCCGTTCAAATATCGCTTCGCCAACCTCTACTCAATTTGGAGAAGATGAGTCTCAATGGCTGCCACTTTACTGCTGATATTTTGAGACACACTCCAAATCTGAGAAAATTTGATTTAAACTTTGGAGAAGTACGCAATTTGCTCAAGTTAGCAGATTCAAACCTGAGCTTCAAATCATGCAAAGAGTTAACAATTGACATTAATGAAGAATGGAAGGACTTACCCAACTCGAATTTGGAACTTCTTCTGAACGTCTTCCCAAATGTGGAAATTCTTAAGATTAGTGGACTTGACAATGAGAAATTTTCAATAATTTGCGAGCGCTGGACTAAACTGGTCTCCTTGAAAGCGTATAGCAGCGTGGTGGATGTCTGTGGACTGTTGGGGTTTGCTCCTGATTCCAAGACTAAAACAGTTCGAAATCCTAACATTACAAATTTGAAAGGTAACAGAATACTCCATTTGTTTGGTATTATTGAGTTTTCCCATCACACACTGTAAATTGACATGGCTTTGTAAACATTACAAATCTTCTACAGATCTTCAAAGATTTTCAATGCTTGCAAAAATATTTCGGAAAGGGGAGATGATGAAAGCGAAGGGAAGAGTGGCTATGAAGAATGCTGATATCGTCCTTAAAGAGTTGGAGACACTTCCTCGTCTGAAAAAGTTTGTGCTAAAGTACTACAAGGTAAAATTTTAATACAAAGTATTTAAATTCTATGTAAATTCAATTTTAGTATTACTTTAATTTTGGACCATTGTTTGCTTTAGCTGGAGAATAGGGAGTCTTGGGAGCAACTTTTTACAGAATATTCAGGCAAATAATGGAAAAAGATTAAAACATTTACTGAATCCTTTCATTGGAAAGTAGAAAAGTTGCAGTTTACTAAATGCAGCATGTGTTTAGTATTTGGATACATTCTTAAAGCTTATTGTATGTCTAATAATATATTGTATCTAATATGTTGTAGGCTGATAAGAACATTGTTTTTAGCTTATTGTTAATAAAAAATGATTTTGTAGTACACGATTACCGAATAAGACTGACAATAAGTCTGATTGTTATGTAATTGTTAATTCAACTCAAGTAGATATTTAGGGACAATTTTATCTGATACTATTCTAATGCGCTGTTTGCTTAGTATGTGGGCGTTAGGAAATTATACTGAAAAAATAATAATATGTAGTGAAAAGTTTTTAAGTACACTTATTTAAAATAATACTGGGGAAAAGTCCAGGTGGTAATGTAATTTTCAATTTAGCTTGCTTTGCAACACTCGACTACTAAACAATTTTTTATATCTGTTGCTCTGTAGTATTGTGCTTAACTATTGGAATATTGATAGTGTATCACAATTATATATTTTATAGCATTAAATCACTAATTATATTATTGCTTCAACAACCGGCGTGGAATTCTCTCAACTAGAAACAACTAAACTACAAAAAGTGAGGTGCAAGCTTATAAATATTATTTTGCCAACTGTAAATTTCGATTTGAAAGCATCATTAATAAAATGTTTCAATTGTGCAACAATTTTCTTATAGCTTCACAACTGATTTGAAATAAAGTTAGTTGAGTTTTTGACAATTTCGAAAATATTTTTGACCACTATATGTATTTTATGTAGTGTACATAGAGATGGCGTACTTGTAATTTTTAAATGGTTAAGGCAATAGAATTTGGTCGGAAACCGTAATTTAAAAAGTGTCAAGTGGAACAGTTAAATTTTCAAATTGTGGCGAGGGATGCGATAAGTGAATCTCCTTGTTCTTTTACTTCATGTCAAAGATGATATGGCATAATCTAGTAGCTACTCAACTTCCCTCCGTTTTTATGACTGATAGTTGATAATTGTAGTCGAAAATAAAGTTGATAATATTATGCCCACTTTGGGTGTTGCTAAATTATAATCTTATCGTTAGTTTACTTTCTTGAAAATTAAATAGTTACTATCATGTCAGTTGAAATGACAATAAGTTAATGCTAGCAGCATGTGAAATATTCGTTCCTTAACAGACTTAAGCAAATATTCAGTAGGAATTTTACCTACGATTATTCCGATAAGCTGCTTAAATGACATGTACGGGATAGTAAACGTAAGGTAATGACTAAAATGAAACATTTAAAAGTATAGTATGATTTCTGGCATAGATATGGCCCATGTTACTCCTGCAAAGTAAAATTAAAACATTCAATTTACAATTCAACGTGGAAAAATACTAATTGATTTCAAATTTATTGGCTGTTTATAAAAGAATTAAGGAGGAGACATTTTGCAGGCTTTTATCAATGCCAACCATTCACTCCTACTTATCAGACCAACCAGAGTCTTTACGGTGGTTAGAAGTACTCGCTAGTTTTCATTGCACGGCATCACACCTCTGCTACATCATGAAATATTCTACTCGACTTTTATGGCTACTGCAAACAAACACGACCGTTCCATTGCTCTGCACAGAGTGCATTCCGTTCTATTTAAGTTGCCCCAACGTCCAGAGAGGTAAATATTTCAGGAATGACAAAAAAAAAGTTTGTTGACAAACAATTGCACGCTGGAAGTTTTAGACTGTCTTCTTATTCCAAGCGGATATTTTCCCCCATTCTCGGATAATTATCAATATTAATATTTAGTTTTCGTAAAAATGTTTGCAAATTTTACTTAATAGTTTAAAAACGTAATTGCGTCTTGTTCAAAACAAATGATCCGATCAAATATTCAGTATTAAGCTTGTTTTTAACAGAAAATAGGGACAAGTTGTACCTTTAGATGAGTGGGAAAAGGCGATCATTAAGATTGGCTGTTCAGCAAAAAGCCTGCTCGTTGGATAAAGAAAGGCAAACGCCGGCAGCACTGCTAAATGATGTGGTAAGTACTCGCAAACAAATAACACTAGTTTTACTTGCTTGTAAAAGAGGTGCAAAATTGTAGATTTTGGTATTTTTTGCAGATACTTCAGACCATTTTCAAATATTTGGGTTACAAAGACCTCAAATCAGTTCGAGATGTGAAAAATACAATTTGGCTTAGAAACTCCAAAAAAGTCTGGTGGTCACGAACAAAAGTGAATTTGTGGTATGAAAACGTTGAGAAGTATATCAAGCAAACAGAGTTACATTCTGGTGCAAAAAACTACGAACTGTGTTTATTCAAAATTACTAACGGCAACTACAACTTCATTTGGAATTATTTCGGACATTCGATAAAATACCTAAAACTTGATCACTGCAAATTAAATTCGTTGGACGAGTTTCGCCAGCTTATTTACACGAAATGTCCCAATCTGGAAGAACTGGTGGGAAGTCTTTTAAAGATAGAGACAGAGACCGTTGCTGTGGAACCAACGGAATGGCAGGAGCCGCAGTTTGGAAAGAAGAAAAATCTAAAATTTCTCGACTTAAATTTAAATTTCGGCAAGATGCCTCTGTCTTGGATGGAATTACTTTCGCATTTTCCAAATTTGGAGGTACAACCCTTTTTCCACCTATTTAGATGCATTTTCATTGTTTTTTAGCAAATGGGAAAATATAGAGTAATTATTTTGTATGTTTTTTGCTTAGGGTGTAGCAGCCTGGACATATGTGGATATCTTCAAGGTGATCTCAATCATTCGTCAGCACGACCCAAAGATGCTGAAGCTAAAGCACATTGTTATTAAGGGCCTGTCACCAAATGAGGATTCGCTTCGTCTTGTTCTCCTGGATCCCAATCTCTCTTTGGAAACACTAGGCATTGAACTTCCTATCAGTCTGGGTGAAACCTTAGTGGATATTTTGGACTTGCATGCGAAATCTCTAAAATCTCTTCATGTTTCTTGTGGGATCGCCTATAATTCACTCAAATCTCACTTCGCCAACCTCTTCCCAACTTGGAGAACTTGAGTCTCACTGATTGCCTCTTTACTGCCGACTTTCTGAGATTCACTCCAAATCTGAGAAACTTTTATTTCGAACTTGATAAAGCCTACAGTTTGCTCAAGTGTGCAGATTCAAACCAGAGAGTCAAAACTTGCAAACAGTTAAAAATTCGTTCAGGGTTTGGAAACGTTTGAGGAGGTGGACATTTACAAAGTGATCTCAATCATTCGTCAACATGACCCGAAAATGCTGAAGCTAAAGCACATAAACATTTCCGGCCTGACAGAAAGTGCCTATGAGGATTCCGTTCGTCCAGTTCTGTTGGATCCCAACCTCTCGTTTGGAAAACTACTACACATTGACAACGGAATCCATCGAATGGAAACGCTAGTTGATATTTTGGATCTACATGCGAAATCCCTAAAAGAACTTTCTATTGCTGGTGGACTTGCTCGTGTTTCCACTCAAATATCACTTCGCCAACCTCTCCTCAACTTGGAGGCTTTGACTCTCACTGGCTGTCTGTTTACTGCTGACATTTTGAGATACACTCCAAATCTGAGAAAATTTGATTTAATTTTTGGAGAAGCCCGCGATTTGCAAAAATGTGCAGATTCAAACCTGAGAATAAAATCTTGCAAAGAGTTAACAATTCTCATTTCTCCGCAATTGAAGGACTTACCCAACTCGGATTTTCAGCGTTTTCTGAACGTTTTCCCAAATGCGGAAATACTTGAGATCAGTGGACTCGACAACGACTTCTATGATTTGTGAGCGTTGGACGAAACTTACCTCTTTTGAATCGAATAGCAGCGAGGTGGACGTATTTGGACTGCTGGGATTTGATCCTGATTTCAAGACTAAACAAGCGCGAAATATGTATACCTAGTAATTAAGTATATTTTCAAAATTGTCGAAAACTGAATTAAATTTTTTCCAAATCACTTGTGCAGCTATTATTTAGAAGTATTTTTGATTAAACGATAAGAATGGCATGCAAATACATACATTGTATAGACGGGTAAAAAGAAGTTTATTTTGCCATAAGCAGAAAACAAAATTAGAACTCGTGAGAATGGCATTTCTACTTTCATATGTTATGAGTGATAACTTATCACAGCTAAGAGACAAGTAGACATCGCATAGTATTAGCTGTGGGGCTTGTACAACCGTTCTCATAGTGAACACATTATGCATTCATTTGTTTTCAGAGTGCCCCAACAACAACCCGCAACTTTTCCCAAACAAATCATTGAATTGTTTTGTTTACAAGTTGTTCTTTCTTCTACATCTACTGCTCCCACTGAGAGTTCACTTTGACTTCATCAACTATTATCACAACCTATGTATATATTTTGTTGGAGTTGGGCGCCGGTGTTTTAATTCTTTCCTACCATAGCTTTGTTTATGAAGTAGATTTACATTGTCATTATTTTTATTTCAACAGTGTTTATTTGGCAAATAATTCAGTTATAACTTATGCCATTAAGATGAAGCGGACAAGGAAAGCAGAGTCATCGAAAGCAAATTTAGTAGAAGTTGTTGCAGTTGCTGAAAGAGAAATCGAAACACCGGCAGCACTCTTAAATGACGTTGTAAGTTGATTGAAATCTATGATTAATGTTTTGTGAAAATAAATCATTATTATCCCTTTTTTCAATTTCATTGCTAAATAAAGACGCACTTAAAACTTTCAGGTGCTCCAGAACATATTTAAATATTTGGGCTACGTAGACCTCAAGACTATTCGTGATGTGAAGAATACGGTTTGGCTAAGAAACTCCAAAAACGCTTGGTGGTCACGAACGAAAGTCACATTGGAGGAAAATAAAGTTGAAGAGTATCTCAATCAAACAGAGTTGCATTCTTGTGCTAAAAACTACCAATTGAAAAGTTTTGATATGAGCGAACACAAAAGCTTTTGGAAACGGTTAGGACATTCCATAAAATATTTGGAACTTACCTCCTGCGGACTCAGTTCAGTCGAAGAATTTGGTCAGATTTTTTACGCATGTCCGAATCTAGAGAAATTGGTGACAAGATATTTACGTGTATACGACACGGTTGTTGTGGACCCCATGGAGTGGCAAGAACCTCAGTTTGGACAGCAGAAGAATTTAAAATCTCTCGAGATAAATATCAGTTACCAAAGGATGCCTTTTTGCTTGGGCAAGATGCCTATGTCTTGGATGGAGTTGTTATCCCATTTTCCAAACTTGGAGGTTCGAGACACAATACATTTGTATTACTTATTTGAAGTCATTTTCATTTTCAGTCAGTTTGAATGTATGTCAATATGAGTTACGACATTTATTTATTTAGGCTTTGAAAACAAATGCGAAAGCGGACATTTACAAAGTGATCTCAATCATTCGTCAGCACGACCCGAAGATGCTGAAACTAAAGCACATTGACATTCAGAACTCTGTAAATGCTTTGCAGTCAGAGAATGACAATGAGGACTTCCTTCGTCATGTCCTCTTAGATCCCAAGCTCTCTATTGAATCACTACACATAGGAAACGGAATTCACCGACTGGAAACACTTGTGGATATTTTGGATTTGCATGCAAACTCCCTAAAAGAACTTCATGTTTCGGGAGATATTGCCCAAATTTCCAATCAAATATCGCTACGCCAAGCTCTCCTCAAATTGGAGACTTTGAGTCTCGTTAGTTGTCAGTTTACTGCGGATGTTTTGAGATACACCCCAAATCTGAGAAAATTTAACTTAATCTTTGGACAAGTCCCCGATTTGCCAGAGTGTCCAGATTCAAACCTGAGGATAAATTCATGCAAGGAATTAAAGATTCGGATTTATTCACAACCGGGACACTTATCCAACTCGGATTTACAATTTTTCCTCAATGCGTTTCCCAACGTGGAAGAGCTTGAGATCACTGGACTCGACAATTTTAAGTTTTCGATGATTTGCGAGCGCTGGACGAAACTAGTTTCTTTGATAGGGAATCACAGCGTGGTGGATGCGGCTGGACTGTTGGGATTCGACCCGGATCTCAAGACTAAAGAAGCGCGAAATCCTAACATTACAAATTTGAAAGGTAACAGAATACTCCGTTTACTAGTTATGTTTTTAGATTTTTAAAACACCAAACTGCAACTTAACCAAAAATGCTTTTTAAATTCAGATCTTCAATTGTTTTTCATGGAAGCGAGGGGAGGTATAGCGATGAAAATGAAGAATGCTGACATCGTTCTGAAAGAGTTGGAGACGCTACCTCAGCTGAAAAAGTTTGAGCTAAAAGCATATCAGGTAAAATGCAACTTTAAATACAAAATATTCAAATTCTATTTAAACACCATTTTAGCGTTACATTAATTTTGGACTATTGTTTGTTTCAGCTGGAGAATATGGAGCTTTGGGAGCAACTTTTTGTGAAATACTCAGGGAAAAATAAAAACGTTTGACTGAATCCTTTCTTCTATTATGACAACCAGTTTCAGTTAATTTAATGCAGACTGCTCTTGATAATTGAATATCATCTTAAAGTTTAAATGACGGAATGTCTGCAAGTGAAAATTTTGTGTTCATTTTTTGAAACTATGGTTATGTAATAAAAACTGGATCTCCGTAAAGGATGTTGTTGGCTGACAAGAACATTGTTTTTGTCTTTTGTTAATAAAAATATTTTTGCAGAGTTTGAAGACACAATTTCCAAATGAGACAGAATATAAGTCTGATTTTGATTTAATTTTCATTTCACTCAAGTAAACGTTAAATGACAGTTTACCTTATCTTATTTTGATGAGCTGTTTGTTTAGTATGTGGATGCTAGGAAATTAAACTGAAGACTGAAAAGAAACGTATAAAATTATAATATTTAGGAGTTAAGTCTCAAATACAGTGTCTCATAATAAGAAAAAGTCCAAGTGACCATGTAATTTTCTATTTACCTTGCCTTGAAACACTCGATTATTAAACATTTTTTGATTAATTAATATTTAATATAATAACTATACATAATTATACAAGAAGTACTGATATTTTATCACATTCATGTTTTTTATAGCCATAAAATCACTAAATATATTTTTACTTGGTCCACTGGACTCAATAGCAATCCATTTCATTACAAACAAGTGAGGCATACACTTATGTATCCTGCAGTTAAATTTTAATTTAATAATAAATAAATAATTAAAGCTGTTCGTCATCAAAAGCAGTATACATTTCAATACATCTCATACAATACATGTGTAACCGTTCCTATGCTTACAACTTTCACTCTGTTCACAATGCCCCGACTACCAGGGAGCCAAACTTTTCCCAAATATTTTCCCGAAAGAAAGTTTGTTGACAAAGAGTTGTTTTTTCTTCAGCGCTGCTGTGTACTCTGTGAATGTGGATTCTTCATCTGTCTTTTATTTACATTGGATCAATTTAGTTATCTCCTAAGTATTTTCCATAGAATTCATCACTTGTTATCAGAATTGAACACTGTTTTATGAGTTTTGGCAACCAACATTGAAAATTATTGTTACCAAAAAACAAAACTTGTCACAACTGATTCGGCTGCAAAATCTTACACTTCACTTTACTGGAGTATTATGTGCTTGCATTAAGTTTAATTTCAAAATAAAGAAGTGACAATTTGTGCAATTAAGATGAGCGGCAAGAGGCGATCGTCAAGACTGGCTGAGAAACATAAAGCCAACTCGTTTGATAAAGAACCGGAAACGCCAAAAGTTTTGCTGAATGATATTGTAAGTATTTGCAAACAAAAAACGATTATCTTTCACTTGCTTAAAACGTGGAAACAAATGCAGTTAATAATTTCAATGCTTTTTGTAGGTTCTGCAGAACATTTTCAAATATTTGGGCTACAAAGACCTCAAGTCAATTCGTGATGTGAAAAATACAATTTGGCTAAGAAACTCCAAGAAGGCTTGGTGGTCACGATCAAAAGTGACATTGACAAAAGAAAAAGTCAAAGAGTATCTCAATCAGACAGAGTTACATCTTTGTGCAGGTAACTACAAATTGGAAGATTTTAGAGCAGACGACTACCAAGGCTTTTGGGAACATATTGGACATTCAATTAAATATTTGGAACTGAGCAACTGCGAATTCGGTTCAGTGGATGAGTTTCGTCAAGTTTTTTACACAAAATGTACCAATCTGGAGAAACTGGAGATAGATGTTTTACAAATAAACTCAAGCACAGATGCTGTGGAACCCAAGAAATGGGAGGAGCCGCAGTTTGGAGTGCAGAAAAACCTGAAATTCCTCAACATAAATTTCTCACTTGGCGAGAAGCCTTTGTCTTGGATGGAATTGCTTTCTCATTTTCCAAACTTGGAGGTACAGCTTTATTTTTGTTACTTTTATGGTTTCACATTCGTGAATATGGCAAATGAGAATTCGTAAAACATTTATTGGAATTTTTCCCAATTAATTTCTAGGGTTTGGAAACCTTTGAGGAGGTGGACATTTACAAAGTGATCTCAATCATTCGTCGACATGACCCCAAAATGCTGAGGCTAAAGCACATTAACATTTCCGGCCTGACAGAAAGTGCCTATGAGGATTCCGTTCGTCCAGTTCTGTTGGATCCCAAGCTTTCGTTTGAAAAACTACTACACATTGACAACGGAATCCATCGACTGGAAACACTAGTTGATATTTTGGATCTACATGCCAAGTCCCTAAAAGAACTTTCTATTGCTGGTGGACTTGCCCGCATTTCCACTCAAATATCACTTCGCCAACCTCTACTCAACTTG
>JAQIXW010004214.1:0-11936 GCA_034700685.1 Willowsia buskii
CATGCATATGCAGACTGTCAGGGAGTCTTGACCGTGCGCGCGACATTTGATAGCACAAGTATATATATGATAATATTTACATGACCATATTGAATATAGTGTGTGTAGGATTGTATACTGAATGCTGATACATAATTAAAATGGTTGATGGAATGAAATGCAGTTTTACCAAATGCTTAGGATATTTGGCTCAATTGGCAATACATGATGAAATGAAACAGTGCATGTAAATACGTATGTCTATGTATTCGTATGTCTTGTGCATAAAATATTCACGTATCAGTTCACTACCTTGTCCCATTTTGTCCTTTACAATTACAATATTTAATTGCTCGTGATGTCTGGAGTACTCTGAGTCACTTTGGGGGTTACATATTTTGAATTTCTTTTTTTTTTCTTTTAGGAATAGCTTCTCATTTTGTATGAGAGCTGGAATGAGAAACAGTTTCGGAGTCATTCGAAGAACCTACAAGGAACCGAGCTCAAGCGGGCTTTGTGTGAACAACTTATGCATATTTATGTGATTATGCAACTTGCGTATAATACGGGGAAAGGGGATGCTGTTGGCTGATTGCTGACTGTGAAATGAACATGATGCATAATAGCAGCATTGCATTTTCACTTCTTCATGAATACGTTATAGTGGAGTCAGTGGAGTGAATGGAGTGGAGTATCAAAATTTCTCCCAGCAACATCTCATCAACGACTGCCTAATGAAACAACGTCCTCTTGTTCGTACTATACAGTGCATGATTGTGATGATGATAATAATACATGGGTTGTTGTAGATGTCTCAGTTTCTAAGATCAAAACATCTTTGGAATTTAGATTAACAATTAGGAATAAATCAGCATCAATTTTCATGTCTGCAATTGTGGTAAAGTATGTTAAGAAGGAAACCTAAGAATTTTAAGTTGTATACATATTGTTGCAATGAATAAACTAAACTTTAGCGTTTATTCTGAAAGCTAGCCTTTATACGGACTTTTCTTGTTTGGTTTAAAGTAGATTCATTCGGGAGTTTGAAATAAGTATAATATTGATATTGTACTAACATTTTTACAATCTGATTCTGCCCTGCTGCTGGTTACACAATCGGAATGTCGTTAAAGGCCTCTACTTGGAAATAAACCGGTGCAAAGACCAAATATATACATATTGGAAGCATATGTATGCTATTTTTAGTAAAAATTACCTTTAGAATTAATGCATCATTCAAACACAGTGAGTGATTGAAGTGATGAACAACAATAAAAAATGTCCATCCATGTTGGATGTTGTATTTTTTTGGCTTATCTATTTTGTATTAGCTTTGAGCATGTTTTACTACCAAAGGCATTCAACGGTCCACCGAAAAAGAATAGTCCTTTTCCGCACTTCGTTCAGAGAAATTACTTCAAATATGGATATGGTTTCTTACAGAAGTAGACTCATACATACATAATATATTCGCATTACATTTATTAAAGCATTAAAAAAATTCTTTCCTACTTCCATCGAAATAATCAGAATTAGAACGTTAGATAAGGATTTATAATGACAAAAGCTAGATATCTAATATCTAACCAAAACTGGACGAATAATAGCATAATAAATGAGGTAAAATAAAACTCCAGTGAAATGAGGCCTATTATCATTTCCCTCCGTATTACATGCCTTGTACCTACACAATCTATTCCAGTCCACTCTCCAGTTTTTGTGTACGTACGTGAAATATGTACACCAGCTGCAACCAGAAGAAACGCTTTATGGTATAATATGGCATTGCCAATTACCGTTTCGTAAACCACTTCAGCCACAGCCGGAGCCGAAATCCCTTCATCACCAACTTCCCACCTAGTCTACCTAGTGTAAAATATTTCAGTATTTCTATTTAAAAAATAAATGCCTTGGACAATGCACGCATTCTCTTTAAAACTACGTCATACCTTAAAAATTCAGCATAATATATTTCCCAACGTGCATATTATATAAAGCGCATACATAATAATATGTCCCTAAACAATACAGGAACCTACAACTAATTAATACTTCGCCCTTTCCTTTATGATAATAGCTATGCATAAATATACAATAATCCTCAATCTTATATGACGGCAGCATATACTTTCTACTCATCAATTGACTCGAATGAATCACACTTTAAAGAAGCCATCCAATATAACATCCGGTTCTTTTGAGAGAGAGGAAAAAACCCTTTTTCCAATATAGATCACAGCAAAGCAATAGCAAAGCTTCCTGTGTGTAATTACCACTGGATTTCATTATCTTTGTCTATCCAGCCTATATACCTACTCATCATAAAGTGAATGTTCTTCTCCACAACATCTAATGAATGCATAGATTTATGACGACACGGGCAAAGAAGAGGAACTCACTCCGCTCATTTTCTGTAACAGTAATGGTTTCCAGTGATGATGTTATTGTTTGAAGCTTGTTCCTTTCTCTTCTTCTGTTAAGGGTCGTCAGCAGGGTGGAGGAGGTGGAGCACAAGTACGCACAAACTCTTGCTTCTTCTCTCGCTTCTTCTTCTCTCCCTCTCTTCACTGAACGAGCCATTATGTTTTCATCCTGGCAACAGCAAAGCATCAACAAAAAAAACAGAAACCGAGAGAGAGAGAGACAGAGAAAAGAAGAGAGAAAAAAAAACAAGAATAGGAAGAACAATGTACACGGTAATAATAATCCGAATCCTGTGAAACTCCACACAATATTTTTCTCCCCCTTCTTTCCTCCATTTCTTACCTTTACATTTGTATCAACTCATTCACCTACCTGCCCATGTGTTGCTGTTGCTGCTACTCAACAGCAACAAAACATTGTATACATTTCCTATTCATTCTTCTTTTTTTTAACGACGGTGGTTCTAGGTAGCTGTCACGGATATATGAGATATGTATTTGGTTGATGTTTCATAGTAAAAATATCTGTATGTTTCTTTCCAAGCTTAAAAAAAATCTTATCGCATCATCACTACTACAACAGCATTATACTTTGACTTTGACCAAAACACTTTTCTCCTGGGCAACGAAAAGCAAAAGAGCTGAGGAAAATTTTCAAGCTAGTTTAAGACTAGAAGAACAAACAAAATATATATTCTTACTTCCTTTCATATTCTTATTATATTTTATATACCCTCAAAGAACACATAATAGGATACATCCCATCATAACATTCATATTATGTCGTGTACAAGTTTTTCCTGATGATGATGACAGAGAGAGATAGAAAGCAAGAAAATGAAGAGAAAGTGGTATGAATGCATGAGAAAAGGGCAATTGAAAATATACAGAAGGAAGCCAACTTTAGAGTATACCTACCTATGCATCATGATGTGATGGCGATGTGTCCCTTTCTAAAATAATACCTTGGCTTATGCATAGGTTGATATAAAAAGCTTACAAACGGGTATCATAATGCACACCATTTTACATATTGTACTCGCATACGTAAATAAATTACGTTATTGTTGTAAACTTTGTTTAGCTTGCGAGATATGCAATGAGTGAGAAAGAGAGTCGAGTCGAGTGTGTGTGTGTATGTTTGGCTGGCTGGCTCGTTCTTCATACAGAGATTAGTCTCGCCATGTATACAACACAATAGAATAATATAATCTAGAGGTGCTATATGGTTTATAAGAGAGTAAAAAAGGAAAAGGGGGAAAACGGGTAGAGAGAATATTACGACGTTTTTCATCCGCTCGCTCATCCATCCAGCAAAAGTAAGAAAAGGACCAGGAGACCAGAAGAGAAGACCAAGCCATAATGTGTAGTATGAAAAGAGTCAGAGAGAAAGAAACTGATTACTGCTCTCAGAAAGCCTTTAGAATTGCTTATAATGATGATGACGATGACCATATATTTATGTGTGTACAGCTAATGTTTTCCAGGGAGGAAGATGAAGAGAAGGGGACGTTTTTTCATAGAGAGAGAGAGAGAGAGTTTCTCTCTCCTCTTATAAATATGCTTCCTTGCTCACTCACGTTTCAATGTACATTTGCTCTCACACTCTTTAAAAAAGGTTATTAAAAATGGTACGGCGGCGGTGGTGGTGGTGGTGGATGGTTGTTTGGTAGTGGTTCGTTGTCGAAAGAGCGTGTGGAGCGGATGAAGAGAGAGAGAGAAGAAAAAAACCGAAGGGTGTACGCAGAATCAACCCGACTGTGTAGAAAGAAGCGACTTTAATTTTATATGTCGGCTTTGCTTACTTTACTACCTCTCTCACTCTCTCCGGTAAACATGTAGATATCCAATCCATGTATGTAGGGAAAGCTAAAAATGTATTGTTAACTGTCGCCTGTCCTTTATATTATATGATGTTATGATGATGGTGGCGGTGGTGGTGGTGTGTTGTTGCTTGTTGTATTGTATATTATGAATGCATACATCCATCTAGAAAGAGAATTGCGTTGTTATATTTATAAGTGCTTTGCTATGTGACATGTACACAATTTCTCCCGGAGAAGAGAGAGAGAATAAAAAGTTAAACTGCCATGGACTAGGAATAATAATAAGAATAATAAGAGGAATGTAAGTTTTTAGGGAAGATCATCACCATCATGCATGAACTTATACAAATGTGACTTGGGTTGTTGTTGCTGGCGTGCTTCTTCTGCTGCTGGTATATGGTACTAGCTGGAAAAGCTTGAGTGAGTGAATGGAGTTGATGATGGTGTGTTTCCTCCACTTACTAACTCTACTCTATATACACATATAACACACAAAACTCTCTGTTTGCATCTTCTCCTTTCTTCCTACTTTTTTAACGCTTTTCTTCTTACACGTCTCTCCTCGCAGCAGCAGCAGAGCAGCGAGTGGAAAGTATGCATCTTTTTTGCGTGTGTACCTATACACCTCGAAGTGAGAAGAGATACAATACCACAAGAGGGAAGACGAGAGAGTAAGGTAGGAAGAAAGTGGAAAAGACGAAGAAGAGAAAACAAGAAAGGAAGAAGAACGAAGAAAGTTATACTCTCTCTCTCTCTCTCTCGGTCCGTGTCTGTGTGTGTATTGTGTATATATCATTATTATTATATATATCATATTTTTCTCATCCAATCCAATCCACTTTCTCTCTTTACTCCTCATATTATTATTGTGTTATGATTATCATTATATAATTCAATCTATTACAGTCCTATCTCTATGCAGCCTTGGAGAATTCATTTGATCTTATGAGAGTGTGTGTATGTCTGTGTATGTGTGTGTGTGCAAAAGTGTGTATTTCCACCAAGACAGGATATTATAGAAAATCTCAAAAATAACAACAACAATAATCATTTTTAACCATAAAAAGTTGGATGAGAGTAGAAGAGAATACAAGGAATAGTTTTTCGCTCTGATGCGAAATAATATTATAAAGTGCGTTGTGGATATAATTATTGTGAACATTTCTCTCTTGGATTACTATTTGTTATGAATCTTTAATTGGGAGCGTTAGCATTTTGAAGAAGAAGAGGAACTATCTAGAAGAAAAAAATCTTTTTGTTGTTGTGGAGATGAAAGGCATTTTGTGTGATTTTAAAAGTGCACTGATAAAATCAAGAAATATATTATTACATAATGATTTTGACTGCATTTGTCAGTTTGAAAAGCTTAGTGGTAAATAGTTGCTGCTATGAAGACAAAGAGAGATGAAGCAATTTGCATTTTAATATGATTGGAAATTGTGGTTCAACAAAGCCTTAAACTCACAGTCAGAGAGGTGAAGTAGATTTAGCTTTGAAAAACACTATTTATTTCTTAAAACTTTGACCTTCTGTAGATTTCGCTAGATTATTAAAACCTGTGAATGGGAAAGACAATGCTGTCATAACTCTTTTAGTCATTTTATTGTCTTTTATGCTTACTTGTGCCTAACCCTTTTCCATTATTTAAATTCGTCTATGCAAATATCATGACGTAGTAGAAAGACATTAATTTATCCATTGTGATTCTTTCTTGTGTAGTTTTTAAACAACAGAACAATAGTCAATGCAGCAGCTGCACCAATCTAGTCATCGGAAACTATAATGGACCGAGTCAATGCAACTAGTCAAAATGTTGTGAGTTTTTGCTAACCCTGTTTTTACTGTAAACGTGCAGCAACAGTTTTAAAATATCAAATATTATATTAGCTATCTGATTCCAATCTACATACTTTTTAAAATCTTCAACCGTAATTTACCGACCATGCTGCAAATAGCAATGAAAATATCTTTTGTGAAATGATATCAACAAAATGAATTAAGCTGCTCTACGGACTCAACATAGTCACCTCAAAAAAGTCAGGCGAGTGTTTCCATTAAATGTGCTATTTTTGGAGTCTGCATTATTATTTTTGGACGCAAACTGCGAGTGCTCCGAGGGTATTCTGATTGTTATGAGTGTGCAGTATCTTCACTGACCTAATGTTAGCAGTGCGAGTTGGGCCCGAAGATGGGGTCATCATGGAAGCACTGAGTGAGCAGGGTCTCGTTGATCATTGTGTGATTGTGGACGGATCGAACGCCCAACGTGGGGACGCTGTGTCTACAGTTGGCGATGTGATTGCAAATGATGGTCGAAACGATGTTTTGGTTGACGAGTCTACCTCGCCTGCGCCACATGAGATAGTTACCACTGCTCACAATTTCCCCCAACCGGTGACACGTATCATTTATCACCATAGTGGATCCGCAGCCGCGCTTCTCGTAGGACAACAGCTTATACAACAGCAGCATGCTGTTCTTCGCGATGAGGGAGATGAGGACGGAGGATTGCTGGAAGAGCAGTCCATGTCCCCTCAACATTCCCACCAACTCCACGCACACCACCACCACCATCATCATCACCATTTCAAAACGGAGGTGGATGAGCACATGAGAACCCACTCGGCGCTCATTAACGCATCCCAATTGGACGCCACTGGGACAAGTGTTGTCATATCGGAGGATGGGAATGAAGAGTTGGTGGAGACGAAGCAGCTTCATCGACATCAAATTCTGCTCCACCAAGCGGAAGCTGACAATAGTGATACGGTTTATCAAACCGACAATGAACTTGAGGGTGAAGAGGCACATCACAGTGACCACCATCATCCGGGCACGATACTTGTCGTGGAGAAAGGTGACCTTGTCGAGGAGGATGATTCCCAGTGTATGGATGCCATGGGGCGACACTCCGCTCATTCCCACCACCACCATACTTTCTCTCATGCTTCTCATCATCACCACCATCATCAGACGGAGAACGACATGGAGTGCGAGGAGGATATGCAATCACAGCAAGAAGATCACGAAAGACATCACCATCTCCACCACCACCCGTCACACATTCTGGGCACTTTGGTGTCCAGCTCAAGTGGTGGTAGAATAAGCTCCAGTGCTGGCAGTGGCAACGGAGTAGTGTTGACAGATGGAGGGACTGAGCACCGGGTACGTGACACATTGACGGAAACAGAAGGGGTATGCACGGTTGTGCACGGGAGCACCCCTACCATAATCATAAGCAGTGGTGGTGGTAGTGCTAATGGTAACAATATGTCCACAACAACAGTAGCAAAACCGACAACCATTTCGTCGTCATCCTCGACTGCGACGTTGACTGGTAGCTCATGCATCAGCAGTAGCAGTGGAGGAGGTGAGCTAGGTGGAAGAGGGTCGACACAACACTGGTTGTCAGCAGCGAGTACGCCAGCAGCACTCATTGAAAACAATGGCAGTGGTAGCAATAACACAACTACTCGGCTCGTAGTCGTCACTTCCAATCCATCGTCTGTGCAGCAAACACTCACTCTTCATCGGATCGTCACACAAGTGAAACACGAGTTAATACAAACTGCCGCTGAAGACCTTTCCCTTTCGAATAACAATAACAACCACAATAATAATCATAATAATAATAGCAGTAGTAATAGTAGAAGTAGTAGCAGCAGTTGCCACACCAGTAATAGGACACAGCAACAGCAACCACAGTCGTCCATTTCTCCATTAATAATTTCTCAGAGTCGACTGTCGGCCTCAGGGCCCTCGAGCGTCGCTGCAGCAGCGCTTCGGGGGGAAGAGCTCACTGTGATTGTGGGCAGGAATAGGCAGGTGGACTACCTTAATGAGTCCCCATCTGCCGAAACTGTTGTCGCCATTGACACTCGCAATCGACAGACAGTGTTCTCCCAGGACTTGCAGCAGACCCACCAGCATTCCCATGTGAATCATAACGCACCTCATGAACCCGACTCGGATGTCTCCAACAGCCATGAAGATCAGTTGGGCTGCGAGTCAGCGGAACATCTCCACCATGCTCACCACCATCATCAACATGTACACCACAGCCATTCTTCAACACATCATCATCATCACCACCATCATCATAATCACTCCACCTCGCATATAGAGGAGGAAGTGGAAGAGGAAGAAGACGAAGAGCCATCATCCCCATCTAACACAAACAATACAGACGGTCATATCGAAGCAGATCGCGTTTCCATGTCGAGCATGATTGATGCTTCTGAGTTCCGTGCACTTCATGCGGCTGCTACTGCCGAGCACAGTTATCAGGTAGCGTTAACCACTGTTCATAACGGAAGGCTCAGTCCGACGGGATTTTCCCCGGGTACCTCAGGTGCCTCCCAGTACGCTACCTTAACCCCACTCCAACCGTTGCCTCCAATATCAACAATGACAGATAAGTTCAGCTACGGTCACGCCGCTGGCAATGTTGCTGGCTCCTTCACCGTAATGCAACACAATGGTCTGGCTGGACTGGCCCTAGCTTCAAATTCGTACTCCAACTATGAGAAACTTCCCCCCATGTGCGTGTCCCCTCCTCACCACTACTCCGCCTCGCCTGTGAACGGCATTCCTTCAGAGCACCTATCATCCTCTCAAGCCAATGGAATGAGGGCAGATCACATGAGTTCACCTCCCCCGAAATCCCCCACCAACAATGGCTACTCACCTTCATCTTTCTCATCACCAAATGACCAAAGTAGGCACAGAAACACACCGAGTCTTAGTCCTTCCCCTCTGCAACAAAGTAGTTCTAACAATCATCCTCCTGCCAGCACCTCCTCTCAGCAACAGCAGCAGCAACAGTCAGGAAACAGTCAGCAGTCTGTCCACCAACATCATCACCATCATTCCAATACCGTGTCATCCTTGTTGATTCACCCTCAGCAGTCAACAGCGAGCAGCGGAATTTCATCGAATGGAATGGTCAGTCCAAACTCATCGTCGCACTCTTCTCCTCCGTTGGCGACGGCAGTAGTTGTAGCTCATCGGGATGCCTCATCCCCAGTGAGATCCAGTCCACCATTGTCTGTGGTTTTGACTGGTGCGTCCTCCTCTCACCCTCATATTAGTCACACACAGTCGTTGGGGACAGTGTTGAATAGTGTGTCAGTGAAACAGCAACAACAAAGTGTGGTCAGTGTGGTCTCCTCCTCAGCATCACCTGGAGGGGTGGTCACGTTGACGTCGACGCCTGCAGGGTCTGGCGGTAGTATCTCGTCAGCGGGAAGCACCAGTGGTGAGCTTGAAGAGATCAACACAAAGGAACTTGCTGCACGGATAAGTGCTGAACTGAAGAGGTACAGCATTCCTCAAGCCATTTTCGCACAAAGAGTGCTTTGTCGCTCGCAGGGCACACTATCTGATCTACTGAGAAACCCAAAACCTTGGTCCAAACTCAAGTCTGGTCGTGAGACATTTCGACGCATGTGGAAATGGCTGCAAGAACCAGAGTTTCAGAGAATGTCAGCACTCCGACTAGCAGGTTGGTCATAGACAGTAATCATGAATAAGCAGTGTTAAGTCAACTAACAATTATATGTATTAATATTTAAAAATCATTCAATTTCAACCAAATCTGAAATACAATAACCATTTTGAGCGGGTGGCATGTCGATTTTTATACAGAACTGTCAGTAAGAAAGTAGGGAAGCACACATAGTTCAATCAGGAATTTTCATGTATGACCTGCCTACTTACATCTAGGTTAATTTTAAAGGCATATTATTACGAAAAGTCATGTGAAAGCCAGAACTTTCTCTTTGCAAAACCCCACGCGAACTTAATAGCTAAGACTTTACTAAATTTGCTTAGCTAAAAGCTCTGTTATTTGGCTCTCTCTCGAAATCCGACTAATCTCCATTAACAGAAGTCTCAAACGCAGAATATTATCTAATAGTATACAGCGTCTTTTCTGTATAAAAGCCCATTCATGATGGTCTCTGATCCACTCTGATCCGAGATCTGTGTCATAATATATTCATGCATCATACAAAGCACAGGGTTTTCCTCTAAAACTTCCTTAATTTTGTATCCACATAGAAGATAACCGAAACAAAGTGCAGAGTACATAGTACATAACATCTAAGAAAACATGTAGAAAGAAAAAAATTAAAATGTTCCACCAGCCAAAAAAAACGCTATCTTGTAGGATGCTTACGAATGTGATACAAGCGTCGCTGTGGAAACATTCATTATAGAAAGAAGCGTGTTCCCCCCACCACCACCACCGACACACCATTACTTTCTCATTTTAATAGGTTAAAAAAGAGAGACTATTATATATCCCTCTAGCACTTCTACTACCGCCACCACCTCCATACCATCATCATCATTATTTCTATCAGTCAGTACAACAAAGTGGAAAATAAAGCCAGAAGAGAAGGAAACTGGCAGACAAGCAAACACATCACTTTTTTTTCGTTATGTTCGTGCATGTCGCCTATTCTTATTCCTCGGATAGCAAACTTTTCCTCCATATTATCCACATATATGACTTGATATAAAAAGAAGAAAAAATTTGAGTGTTCTTTTGTTGCTCCTCCAGCACACCGCTGCTGCCGACCGACCGACCAAGCAAATGTTCTGTCACAATATCATCATCGTCGTGTATGCATGCATGTTAGCAGAGCTAGAATAATATGTACATTTGAAGTAAATGGCAGGCAAGAAAAGAAGATGATGTAAATTTTCCAAGGCCAACGAAGGGAGAGAGAGAGAGAGAGAGAGAGAAAAGAGAAAGAGGGACGTATCAGATATAAAAAACATTAATGCGAAAGCGACTGAAAATGTACCGTCGGTCGGTAGAGAGAGCACGGCTTGTTGTCCTCAAATGATACCATGACAACAACTGTCCCCCTAGTATCACTCATCACCTCATCAGAGAGAGCTGGAAAAGTAAAAGCGGAATTATAACTCACATACATACACACATACACACTTAATATGGAAGACACACACACACACAAGTATATAGAAAATATCATTATTATTATTATTCGTGCAAGTTCTTCCACTGGAAAAAGTTGCTGTGCTGCTGTTGGAAGAGGTGCACATTATTCATGGAACTTAACTTACGATGACGACCACGGTCGGCCAGCTATGTAGGGTTCCTTGTTTCACGCAATTGTGCATACTTTTTTATGCTCCATCTCATCGTCATAGTCGTAAAGTTTCAAGTTTTCCCGTTGACTATACACACTAATGGCAGTGTACATACTGTTATACACGTATATGTCCTCTCTGATGCCTTCTTAGCATTTTATTGTCTTTGACAATAATAATATTAATATGATTTATGGAGATATGGGTCCATGTGTGAGAGATGTGCTTTTTCCTATATATAAGCCCGTGTGTGACTTCGTGATGACCGACAGAATGGATAATGCACGATTGTATTGTACGTAGGGATTTCGCAAGTAGATGACGCGACTTTGTGTTTCTCTCATTATACAATTGTTTGACATATGAAATCAATTTTTTCTATATGTTCTTCCTGCAACTCTTGCACATTTTTCCCACCCACACTCAAAAGCCGAGATGTCTCTGGAGAGGAATGTCGGCCTTCGATGTCCAAGCATACCGTTTTTGTTTTTTTCGTATTTTGTCACTTATTCCTTTCAACTATACTTTCTCCCACGCATGTAATTTTTCAATCTGGGGAATAAAAAGTAGTCAGATGGGGCAAGAA
>JAQIXW010004215.1:0-11935 GCA_034700685.1 Willowsia buskii
AAAAACTGAAACCGTTCGTCAGAGTCACTCACACCGTCACACGATAAGAAAATCACATCCTGTCATCCTCTCCTCACGTGACAATATCCTTTGTTAAGTAAATACATGAACATTATTGTTCCTCTATGCGGGTGCGTGTTTACCTGAAAACTCTGCAATTTGTGTGCGCTTGAACTTTTTACAAGAGAAAATTAAAAGGGAGAAAACCTCGTCGGGGGAAAATGTTTTTTTAAGCTGCAGTTCTTCTAACAAGGGAAAATCACACACAAAACAAATTAGCCCTTTAAAAAAAGAAAATCTTTTGATGTTAGAACACAACTGCCAAGAAACTTGTTTCTTTTGAGTTAACCGTGTGCGCTTATTGGTTGCATGCAGTATATCTTCGTTTTTTTCACCGGACATCATCACCCTCAGACATCCTTCCTCCTCCCCTTTGATGTCCGCTAGGAAGAAGAGGAAGATTTCTAGTAATGACGCTATAATGACCGATGATGAGGACGATCACTGAGAAATCAGTCAAAGAGTTCGTCAATCAACATCAAAACCTCTCCGCAGCAGGTGTGTAGCAGAGACGCTCACAGAGAGCAGTAATAATAATAACCATAGAGGAACAACGGAACAATGAACTAAATGGTTAATCTTGCATGGTGTGTTGTTATGTGTCAGTGTCAAAGTTAGTCTTCTCAGATTCGTTTTACTATTTCGTATTTTAAATCCCGGCTGCCTCGCCTTCTTTTGTGTGTTTGCTGTGCAAACACTGTAGAGTAATATCAAATTTCGAAACTGCAATAAATATTATTTTTTTGCTGTTCTCTCTCTCTCTCTCCCTGTACCGCTGCTGCTCCGTCGTCGTATCGTTGAACAAAGTCGTTTGCAATAATAATAGTAATACAAAGTAATAACCATAACGATTCAGAATGATGATGGTGGTCATGCCATCATAGCAAATCTAACAGGAAAACATCTCTCTGTCTGCCTTTTGCATGAAAGGGTTATAAGAAGGAAGATTAAAAAATATTACTAAAACGAAGACAAATCGCCGGTGGTGCTGATGTTTTATGGAGGTTGAGTAACAGGACTTTGGAAGAAGAAGAACGGGCCAATTAAAAACATCTCCTTCATCTCGTATCAATCATTCGAAAAAAGTGTCCCCAGAAGACTACCTGTCCGGTGCATTCCTGGTCAAAATAAGTTACCTCAACTATTTGACATAATGTTTCTAAAAAAAAGTACGCTGCATTTTGTGCTCTTAAAAGTTTACATATAAAAGGCTGCTCTAAAGTCGAACAACCAACAAGTGCCCGTCATTATTGCTTTAAAATAATTATTATAAGTATCTAACAATAGGGTGACGTGATACTACTTAAAAAAGCGACATCGTTTTCATTTATTACGTTTTCAAAAAGAACGCATGATAATAAACAATTAACCTTGTGTGCTTCTATTACGAACACAATTTATCATAATCAAGAATCAAAAAACAAGACGAACAGTGTTCTGTTGACTTTCTTTCTTTCAACAAGGACATAACTCAACATATCATAATCTTGCTGAGAAGAACAACATTTTGTTAGAATCTTTCGAAAAAAAAGAGCGAACAGCAAAAGGAAAAAAGAGAGAGTGAGGCTGCTGGTGTGCTGGCGTGGCGTTTGGTGTGGCGGCGCACACATAACATCATCAACAACAATCAAAACGATGAGGCGGCAGTATAGACTTGTTTTTTAAAAAGAAATTGAAAATTATTCTAATGCAGTTTATCTGTTATTTTTCTCCTTTTCTAAAATCTACAAAAAACATTAACAACAGCTCTAGTAGTAACTCAGCAATTAGATAATGTGGAGCGTGTGGAAGCTCTAGTGTGTATACCTGAAAAAAATATAGATAAAAATTAGTTGACAACTTTGAATGACTACACAGAACTACCAACCCAATTATCAAAATCATCATTGTTGTTATTACATTTTTCTTTCTGGCTTATCATCAGAGAGAAGAGAAAAGAAGTTTTAACTTTTTTTTACTGCTTCTGCTGAGGTAATCCCTTTTCCGCTGTGAACGCAATCCACACAGTATCGAAAAACAGCAATAAAAAATATTCTTGTCAACTTCACCAGAGAGCAAGAACAACGACGACGCAGATGACAAGAATATACCGGAAATGAAGTGTATGTAATTTTAACTGCTTCTACTATTACATATATTTGAAAGCGAGATAGCTGCACAACTTGTCGTTATCTTCATCATTGTCGTCACAACAATTAACTGATTTTTAACTTTGGACGAACCGGGAACTCGAGTAAAGCTTTTAGTCTTGTCGTCATGCCTGCTTAGTGATGATGTTTCTAATGACAATATTTTGACTTTGTTCACTGTCACCATTGTTACATTTTTTTGGCAAAAAAAGTAAAAACTTTAAGAAAGGAAAATAGGACCAAGTAATTTTTTTCTTGTAAGTGGTGCTGAAAAAAAAAAGATAATTGTTTTATTTTTTGGATTGAATGAGAGAAAAGAGAATTGTACAATTTTTGGTGAGAATATAAAAAAAATGAGAGCACGCCATGAAGCCAAGATGCTGCTGCGTGGTCGAATCAAGATGATCATGAGCACTCAAGAAAACAGTAAGACGACGAACACGATGAAAGAGGAAGAAATAAACAGAAAATTATGATGAGGATGCTGACGCCAAGGATAGAAATGGAAAATTGAGGATGAATCATCATGATTTTTAACAAAAATTTCGCCTTTTCTTGAGACAAAAACAAAACAAGAAAAAGTCATTGCCTATTATTGTCATTAAGATAATTATTTGGTATTATCTTATCCGTCCAATATAATAATTTTAGTTTATGAATAGAAAACAATAGGAATACGAACATATACTTCTTTTATTGCATATCTTGAGGTGTGTGTGTGAGCATAAGTGAAAAGTGAATGGATTCTCTATTTTTACTCGAGGAATACTTTTTACTGTAGAGAAAATAGAAGGGATTCTTTTCTGAAAATAAAGTAGGATAATAGTGTGTTATTGTTTGTTGGTGGGTGCTACCATCTATTTTTACTATAATTTCCCCTTGTACAGCCGGCTCCAAGGCAAAAAATTTCTTTTCAATGGGAAATGGTCTCGGCTATGAAACAGCTTGAAGAGTATGTAATAGCCATGGCGAACAGAACTGAAGAGGCGGACGTACACGAACAACTCATGCAAAAGGAGAAGGATCTTCTGCTCGCTGCAGAGCTGGGCAAAGCCCTTTTGGAGAAGAATGAGGAGCTCTCAAGACAAAATGAGAGGATCACCGAGGAGTACACACAAAAACTTGAGGTAAGAAAGGATAAAGAAAAGTTTTTCTTAAAAAAGGGAGAAAAAATGTCAACCCTTTCATCGTTCATATTTTTTCTTGCTTTTATCTGCCTAAAACCTTAACTCAGCAAAAAAATAAATGCTTAAAACTGAATGACAGCGAACCAGTCAGCAAATCGAATCAACTTGTGCCAAACCCAGAAAAATTACTTTTATTGCGAGTAAAACGTTAAGCACCATTTTCATCATAATAACATTATCATCTACTCATAATTTGCCAAAAATTCTAATCTTTCTCTCTGCATCTCCCACTGCCTCCTGTGGTTTTCTTATTAAAGTGATTGAGGAAAAAGGGACCTCATAAACGAAACGTTTAACTAGTTGCTGCTTTGCAGATCACGAGTTATAATGGTTGTATATAGACAAATATGTACTGTCATTCTGTCTCCGTAAAATTTCCTCACACAACTTATTCATTTCATTTAGAAACCAACTTCATATGTGAAAAATACAAAATATTACTCAATAATATGATTACTTCCAATCATTTAACGATTTCTTCTCTCGTTTCACTTCCATTCTAGGAATTGACACCTCAATGCAATTAATAGGAAGGAAAAAAAATATTGTCTATGTATGACTTCAACCTATTATACATTTTTAGCATTTAAAAATTTCCCACCTTTCATATCATCTGCCACTATTTAAAATATTACTGACGATTAACTAATGGTGATGATTGACTGGTGGAAAATAAGCAATAGAAAACCACACTTTTCTATGATCATTATTGTTTGAATGATGAGCAATGAAATGAAAAGACTCATGAAGAAAGAAAAAGTCAACTTTGAAAAGAATTTTTTGTTAGAATTCCTTTTTTTTCAATTCGAAATTTGCATTGAAATGCATAAAAATAGCCATTACAATTTTTCGCTTGCATCATCCCCTCAGCAGTGAGCACGGCACATGCTACATTTTTACAAGAGAATTACACGCATGCATTACATATTATTATTTCTACAAGTTTATTAGAAGAGAAAAGTATTATTTTATTTTCATTAAAGTTTTCAATGAGCACCAGCTAAAGTCTAGTTTCACAACAGCCATAAACGACACAAGTCAAACGAAACGGGATGATGCGTAATAGCTACGTGTTCAGCATCAAGCAAGCAACATTAAAAAAGTAATAGTAATAAAGGCTAAATATCTCACAACAGAAAAGTTTTTATTTAGTGCAAGTAATGCAGTTCTGCAACTCTTTTAAAGAAAAAAAAAGGCTGATGATGATGACCAACGGAAATTTCAACCTAGTTTTTTCTCTCTCTATTCATATATCAAACCGTCTTGCTTGCAACTAATATCACTCTCATCTCCTCACATTTTACTCATCGTCTCTCTCGCTTGATTATTATGTATCTTCTGGTTTTTTCCTTTTGATTTGTATGAACAAGTAATATAGAAGAAGAAGGAGTGTCAGAAAGTTAGTTAGTCTAACAACTCAACAAAAACTGATCTAAACAATTTTTTTTATTCTATTGCTTCTCTGCTCTAGCATTCCGATTGATAAATAGATTTGAAAGTTTGCTAGTAGTACTGTTGCTAATACAGAGTTCTCTAAGAAAAACGATGCTTTATAAAGATGATGATGAGAATGAAGATAGAAAGCTGAACTAAAAAGGATAATCTGTAGCCTCTTTAGTTGAAAGAGAAATATATAAGTGCTATTTCTACTGGCTTCCTTGCTCTTTTTTTTGCAGGTTTTTTTTTCTCGTTTACTGTATCAAATCAAACGAGAACGAAAAACTTTATTTTTGTGTAAAAAAACGCAATCTGAAGAAAAAGGGAAGATAATGTGTACTACTGGCGTGGTTTTAATTGTAATCACATCATCATTTATTATTTTTATTACTGTCATTATCGTCATTAAAGCTGTATTATGCTTATGACAGAAATGAGTTTGGCAATGTCAAAGGTTGTCAGGGAAATTGGTAGTGGATAGAAAGATCCCCAAAAAATAATCCTCAATAGGGCCATAACAACTGCTTTTATTACCTGATTTCAGGTCTTTCAGGTGAATGTATGGTCAATTTATCTACTTTTTTTGAAAGCACGAACACACTGTGACCGTGTCAACACAAATTAAATTGTGCTTATCTTTCTTTTTTTCTTCGTTTTTCTTCCTCCGGAAAAATTCTCTGTTTTGAAGGAAAAAATGTACAGAAGATCAACTGGGTACAAGACAATTTACAACTTTTTTTCTTCTTTTCGATGCCATTCTCGTGATGATGATCAAACATGAAAAGTCGTGCTGGTAATTTGAACATGATGTCCATCTTGATAATTTTGAAGATTTTGCAGAAAAAATTGAGTTTGTACTTTTTTTTTGAGAAAAAAAATGTAAATCGATTTTCTGTGATTTCCTTCAGGGAAAATTGAAAATTGATACCTATATGGCTTGGAAGACACATGAATAAGCATGATAATCGATGTATAATAAATTGAACACGATTATATAGTTTATATATGTTTTTCCACAGTTAATCGTACCAAAGCCATGAACCAAAGCATAAACAACTGCGGTAACAAGTATGTTGTTCATATAATACCTGGCTATTATTGTGTGCGATGATTGTTATTAATAAAACATGTTGAACGTTTTTCATATGAGCTTTTTAGAGAAAAATGAAGTCAGAGATCGAATTAAAGTCGAGTTTCATTGCAATTTTACAGTGTGCCCACTACTGCTTCTGCTGCTGTCCATTTTTATCTTTTATTTCGCATCAACTTCGTAATAATTTGATTATCATGTAAGACGAAACATAGTACTCAAATAAATCCAAAAAAGCCGGTTTTCAAACAATGTAACGAAAGTTTACATGAAGATATTTCACCACAATTTTCCCTAAACCGGAGGACATTTGGCCGAATATTAATTACATTTTTTGAATTTTGACCCAAATTCACCCAGATTTCTCAAATGATTCGCTAATTAGCTTAAAATTTCACTAACATCACAACTGATTAGTATGATCTTAAACCAATTCAGAGATTTAAATAACGTAAGAATCATTGCACCTCAATTTTTGAGTATCGATTTATTTATTTGCTCTGTCTATCGACTCATCCAATGAAGGAATCCTTTCATTATTAATCATCATCACCATTCATTCATCAATCACAACAGTCAATTTTCATTGAGGAAGGCTGCTAAGACCTGAATTTTTTTATCTCGTGTATGTCACGACTCAGGCAGTGTGCACACGACGACACAACCCACCGGCAACACTATCGCTGTCACCAATATTAATCTGGTAATTGCCATGGTCATCATGATTAAATGGAAGAATCTGTGACATGATAAGATTCGACATGTGATATGCACTATATAATTTATTACTGACTTGCTATTGATTAATTAATCAATGCACTCTCTACTATTACTTGATCATGATCATCTCTCCTCTGATCTTTGAATTTTTGACTAGACAAAACAAAATCTCAGCCATAGTTTGAGGTACTTGATATCCGCCTCTTGCTCCTTGGTCTCCTTTCGTCGAATCAAAAGCTATTTACAAACGATGATGGTGGTAAAGGATGGTGTCGATGTTGCACACGTACATATTTATATGCACGCAAGCAACCTAACAAATGTGTATACTTGAGGCGGTCTTTTCAAGATTAAATTTCAAAATGGTTACGTCACTCGTTCTGTTTTCTTGTTTGGTTCAATTTTCCAAGTGGATATGATGAGATGATAGTATCGTGGCGTATTAAAAAAGCCTGAAATCTTGACATGGCCTAATTGACGGGTTGCGTTGAGCCACCATCTTCATCAGCATCATAATATATATAAGAGGTAATCAGTAATCATAGGATAGGAAGATTTAAGACAAAGTCGCCAATCTCCATAAAACAAATTTAACGATAATTTATCCATCCAAGTGCAGGATCAGTGACGCTTTCCCTTCAAAATAATGAACTGTCTTCGCAAAAGGTAAAGATTTTTATGCAGTATTTAGACGAAGAGCCCAATATCGCATGTGGAAGATGACTGGCGTGATGAGTCATTTAGAAAATTTCCAATTTCGTTGTTGTAAAATAATGAAGATGAAAACGATCATTAATTTTTTTTGAGTGCCACACCAAAGTGTCAAAATTATTACATGGAAAATTATGGATTTTGGCGTGCGGTATGGTACTATTTTTAAGACTCGTTCCCCAGTTCTGTTCGCTTTTTACCTGAAATAAAAATGGTAATAAAAATAACCTCACAATGAAGCATTAAGCTTGAATAACTGCCATATTTCAAATAACAACCAAACATCATACTATTTTTGTCAAATCAGTGAGCCACAAAAAGCAAATTTCTCTCAGAGACGCATACTGTCGGCTTCGTCTAGATAATAAAACGCCGGGCACTGACGCCGAAAGAGAGCAGGCCAGAAGGTGTTGTTTATGCTAATACGTGATAATTATGTTCACACTCATACCAATTGCGGATACGTTACTCAGCCTTTAAAAAATATTATTATGCTGCTTGAAGTAACACATGTCACCGGTAATAAATGAGTAAGCTATTGGTGCTTATCACGCCATCATCTCAGTATAGAGAGATGAAGACACATATTCCATCCTAACACTTAACTTGGCTAGCTTTCTTTTTCCCGTGAGAAAAATTAAAGAGAGAAACTCGGTGTGTTATGCATGAACACAAAAATGGTGAATAATCACAGCTACTTGAAGGTATTACCATAATAATCATAGTGGCAAAACGTCATCTTCCCCTATCCTCAGCACACAAGAATCCAGTCAGTCTTTCAAGCCTCTGAATTCATTTACAATTTAAAGTTGGGTGTGTAGTGTAACGTGTCGTTTTGCCCTGCCCGCACATCTCCATAAATTTGAAGATGAGTTTTAAGCCTTTTGAAAGATTCACTCTTTTCAATATTAATATTTTAACGATAATAATAATGATATGATGGATGATAAATAGATGAAGGCGAAAGGTGATATGTGTCTTCAGGAAGAATTTCTTTTGCGTAGGAAATCTCTTGAAAAGAAGCAGAGCAATGAGGCTTTCAATATGAAAGGTAATAAAATATTAAAATTGCGAGGCCAATGCCGGAAAAAAAGCCAATGCACTCTTGTCCATAAATGAACCCACTTGTCTTCTTGACATTGCTCTTGCAGCGACCAAAGAGCAATATCTGTTTTCAAATAATAATCCTCGTTCAATAATTCAAAAGAGAGTTGTCTACGAGCTGGAAGCGATTTCCATACTGCTGCCGCCACCACCACCATCAGCGCAACAATGTCATAAAGGCTGGCAACCAACCATACAAAACACTATGGCGTCCACCTGTGTAAAGATCTGTGCTGCTGGTGGTGGTGAAATGGTGGAACATTGTTCAAACAAAAAGTGTAACAAATCTCTCTCTCAAATTGCAAGTCGAATGAATAAGAAAAGATGAAGAGGGCGAGGAAGAGGAGAGCCATATTTTTTCATGAGTCTGCATAAATAATAAATAAATATGGATGATGAATATGATGATTATTCCCATACTTTTATGGAGATGTTGATAATAACCGTGGAAGAAGAGTTTGCTCTTGTCGATAAGCTCAGACCTGCTAGTTCCGTTCCATTATTGCTAAACTCCCTGTCGAACTCCAGACAAATGAATAAAGATGCGTTTTCCCTCAGCGGCATAGCAACAAAAAACCGTCCTGAAACATGCCTGCACGTAGATTATACAAAGCTATCAAATAAATCTGCTCATTTACAATTTTTAAATGACATAAACAGAGCTAAAACGTCTTTGAAATTCACTCTCTCTTTTTTATTGAATACTCACATGCATGCACCCAACAACAACAGGTTCTATAGATACCTGCATCTTTTTTTAAACAAATGTGTACCATTCTTCAGCAACTTTACCAGTAGGGAGTTCACCTCTCTTTTTTTCCTCCACTGTTTCTCTTTTAGGTAGTGATAATAATGATTAGGTAGCATAAAGAAGAAAAAACTTTTTCCTTGTGAAATATTTCTTATTTATTTTATGCACACTCCCTGCAATATATCCATCCTAACTATAAACTCTGTCGATTGACACATGGCACACCACACACAGCAGCAGCTCGCTTCCTCCTAAACGAACAAAGTCATTAGAAAAGTTTAGCGGCTTTTTTTTTACCCCATCCCCCCTCTTCTTGCTCTCATCGACGCTGGTCTGGTCAGATTCAGTAAAGTACTTCATTGCAGTTAATGCCCACCTTCTTTTTCTGCTGGTTGATTTTGTGACAAGTAAAATTGGACTTTCTGTCATGGTGTCCTGTTTAAATTCGCCTGAAAAGGAAATCCATGAGGTGATATGATGATGATTAGCTTATATCTCTCCCTTTAGGCTGTTATTTGTTAGAAAGCCAATTATACTTTTAAACTTTGTGTATCTACCTCTCTATCTCTGCGCGTGGATTGGATTGGATTTAAACGTACAACTTTAATCTTTTTTTATTGCCGTGTGTCTGTTACACTGACAATAAGGATGATAATGCTGTTGTTATTAGTATCATTGTTGTAACTGAAAATCTAGAGAGAAAAAAATAATGAGAAGTTGTATCTCTCTAGCTATAAGGCAGGGTCACCTCATTCTCTAGTGCTACTTTCCTCTCTGATCTTCACTCTTTTTTTCTCCCTCTGTGTCATCTCATCATCATCTCTCTCCCGTTGGCATGCCACTCCACCCACGACTTTTTGTTGTGTTGTCAAAGCCAAAGCCATATAATAACAATGATGCCCTTTGCTTTTTTAGGGAAGTATATCGTTTCAAGCAGTTTTTTTTTTCATAGGCGAACAAAACACAAAATGCTGCTGAAGTTTGCTAAATTAAGAGAGCAGAGAGGATTGAAGAGGAGCAAATGTTTTAGAAGTGTACACTGTACAGACTATTATGGGCATTTCACATTTCCAAACTTGGTCATGCGGAATGCGATGTACTGCTGGGGTTTCTGAGGGAATAAAGAGAATGTATGTGTTGCTATTTATATTTAAATTATTTTGTTTTTGCAGTTACATTATTAGCATAGTTTACACAAAGAGCCAGGATGCATATTTTTTTGGTGCGTGGAGCAATATGAGTGGAAAATGTGGTACAATGAGTGGCAATCAAATCGAGGAAAATAACGTTTTTCGTTATTCCATGTCATTTACCCATATTCATAATGTGTTCCGAAAGTGTACAACTGTTTACTTTTTAAATGATAATACCAAAATTGGAAATGATGATGAGGATTAACCTTTTCGTTTGTCTGTCACTTGCCGGGTGTTGTTAGGGTTGGCGTAATTTTGACAAGACAAGACGTACGTCACCCAGTGTTCCACCATCATCACATCCTAAATTTCCATGTTATTTAGCATCCTCATTATATACCCACCATTTTAGAATCACCGTTAGAATCTAAAAGTTGAAAGTTGTAGAATTGGGCTGTGTTCGTCATTTCGACGAATTGAAAATTGTTGACAGATGCTCTTTAAATGCTGTCGTATTGTCGAGCTTTCACCTAAAAGAGTAAGGTTTAGATTATTGGTTGGCGATTTTATCAGACATCAGGATAGAATAGCTGATAGTATCTAATTTCTTGATATGGGGAGGATTCTATTAAATCTCATGTCAATTTCATTGATCCCTATTAATTTATACGTATATGTAGGAGCCATAAATATTTGTGTACATAATGAGATGTGGATTGAATAATAAAAGATGACAACCGTTACTAAAACGCTATAGCTTGTGGTAATTGGGGTGTAGATGATTTTTAATTTTTAGATGCTTAAGAGTGTTGTTTAACCTATTATACATGCTAAAAATAGCAATTTCTTAAAGAATACATAAATCAAGTCAAAAGTGTAAAGGTTAACATTTTGCATGATAGCTGATTAGAATCTCGTTCAAAAAAGATGAGTTCCATTGCAAAATTAACGAACCAGGTAGGCAGGTAGGAGACTGAATCTGATTTGATCTCTAAGCTCTAATTTCCTTAAAATTCCAAACGCTTCACAATTTGCAACAGTAAAATATATTATTATAAGCTTAAAAGTTTAATCGGGAACAATAATCGCATTTATTGATAGCATTTCATTCTTACAATAAAAAGTGACAACATAATAATTACTAACAATACAACGTAACATTATTATTATCCCTTCCTTAAGTTAAAATAGAACACACATGAAAGACAATAGCGAACACTGACTCACTTACTTTTCAAGCGCGACATTCGCGACAATGTCGTTGGGAGATGTAGGGTTCTCACTTCTTAAACTAGGCTATCATCAGCTACCCTTGCTATTACACTGCCTTCACCATGCGGGTTGCCGTTGCCGTAATTAAATTTACTCACACGACACCATCAACCTAAATGTTAGCAAGGAAGAACAAAAGCAGTTTATTAGACGAAAAACGTGTCTCCATTAAAAGTACAAGTACGACAACAATACCAAAGCTAAAACTCAATTGTCCATGTTTCGAAAGAAAAATGGCATGCTACATAATCCCATATTATTACTACGCACTGCGATGAGATACCTACACACACAAGAAGACAATAGGTGTGTTCACCATGTTCCCTAATCCTCCTAGTTTT
>JAQIXW010004216.1:0-11934 GCA_034700685.1 Willowsia buskii
ATGGCTTTCAATTAAACATTACCCCTACAGAGTTACAGCAACATCAATCGTTGCGAATGCAAACAACAAGATAACATACATATTTTATGTTTACTTGCATATTACACGCTTATCATATCATCTTTTGGCAGCCATTACATTAAAACAAAGCATTCGTTTAGTTTTGGCTTACACCATTATACATCGTTTTCATCGCTAGAAATTTCATCAAATTTCATGAACACCACAGATAAATGTATTTGTATCATTTCATAACACATTCCCTTTCCTGCTAATATATTATGCACACGTCTATTGAGTTTATTCCAAAGAGCATAGCACGTGACATGTTGAAATATGGATGGCTTTATTAACTCTTACGTATTCTACTCTAAAAAGCTAAAAATATAAAGAATGCAAAAGGCAGTGAAAGTAGAGAAAGGAGAGCACAACTGGGAGAAAGGCGATGAACAGACTTTTATAGGAGTCCATGTAACAACATTCTCCCTAGTCAAATGCGAAATATGCAAGCATTATTATTATTTTGAGAGTGAGGGAGCTACCCGCTGCTCATAATGTACTCTCTCATTTTTATCGTCTTTTCTTCCACACAAACGCTCATATTTTCTACCTCTCTCCCGTCAACTCAGACTTGAATGATTGCCTTGTGCTCTCTCTCTCTCTCTCTCTCTCTCCCTCTCGCTACACACTCATTTCTCAAAATACATTTTGCTCAGGTTTCAGACCATTAAGGATTTACTACACTCTAAGATGTTTATTATGCGAGCATAAAACAGGCAACTAGAACATTTTGTGTTGTGATCGATCCTCATGGGTAGTGCGGAACTCTTGTGTTGTGGTATAAACTGTAATAAGGGTCTCTACAAATTTGAAATTATGATGAACGCCTTAAAATGGCATGCCGTTACCCACACATGCGACCCTATCATTATTGAGGCTGCCAAGTGGAATTAGAAAAAGTCATTCGTCTCCTTCGATTACCTGCGTAATTTTCTTGCCACCATTCTAGGCAAATAAGTAGGTTGAGGAGAAAATTTATTGCTTTGTGGGCACTCTATCATTTACCATCTACCCATCCTAATTCCAGGGTGGGTGCTACCTAATTAATAAATTCTCGACTTGGCTTCATCTCTAACTTTCAGTTCGCCTATTTTTGCTATGGAACTAGGCACTCGTTGTTAGAAAATAATCGATAACGAAATAATTAAAACACGGGTCGTTTCGTTTCCCTACTTTGCGATAATGAATACTTTTCCAATCAGTTTTTTAGGGTCAGCTATAAAACATTTTTAAGAACGTGATTTTGAGAAAAAACTGATAGAGAGAGTTCGGTTTTCAATTGGTTTGATTAGAATATTTGTTTGTATTTTTACTTTTTTTGCATAGGTTTAATTGGGAGTTCGGCATTGGAGGTTGTTCAAGTTCAGTGGAACAACCTGTACAGAAGTGACTGGCTTTCTTTGTAGTTTCAGGTAATTATTTAATTCTTGACTAGACGCACTTTCCCCAAAGAAAGGTAAACATGTAGAAGCATTAACATAAACAATATACTTTTCACGTCAATATCATACATAAACAATGGTTCTCTTTTGCAAACCTCTTCAAGTTGTGCGGAGCTGTAAATACTCGTGTTTGTGAACAATGTCATGAATATCAGATGAATCTGCCTTGCCATAAATAAATTCTCATCCTTTCTCTTTCGTGAGAAACATCAACACGCCCACTCTAGCCTAAACTCTCACAATGTAAAATTGACTATGTGCTGTGAACTTTAGAAATACAAATAAGCTCAAGCTGAGTGATATGCAAGTACGTTTAGAACAATTGTCTGATGCGAGTAGTGTATAAAAATATTTATACATATAAAGCCCTTTCGAGTAGTGTAAAAGTAGAATTCATGTTTTGCAAGATATCTTGCCAGTCTGGATATTCCTCGCCGGCAGAAAAGACACTTTTTCGTTGTGTTTTAGGTCTATATTTGGTTTAGATGGAAACGGATTTAAAATGGATATACACCACTTACGCACACTCTGCTGCACATCCAATTTACATGTCATATGCTGTCTCCTCATTTCAATTTCTTTCTGAATTTGAGAAAGAATCGATTTATTCGAGTGAATTGCACATCAAAATCAATTTCAAGTTTATTATTGAAGTTCCTGTTGCTACTGCTTTTTAATATCGTGGTTTCTATAAAATTATGGAACTCGATTCACTTGTTCGTTTGTCGTTCGTTCACTTGTCACGCTTCCATTCAGTGATTTTATGGCTACTTTTCAATTTTGTAAACTTTGAACTACCTGCCATTTAGGAATTCTTCATTTTAAAAATGATTGCATACCTTGCGACATGCGACCCAGTCATTATTTCGTTGTGCTAACTTTAGTACCAGTAAACAATTTTCAAAATTGCAAAGTTTTTCTGCAATTTTCCTGTCACCATAATTACTAATGTGTTTTGTCCATTCAGCTGAATGGGGTATGTATAAATGTTGTCGTTCCCATGCTTCTGCAATCGACAATATTAATATTTATCGGGAAAAATACTTTGTGTCGTCGTCGAGTGTCGGTGTTTTGCTCTAACATTCAGCTGGCTCCAAAAATTTCATGTAAAGATTAGCCAACAAAATTTGCAGCTTGTTAACAAAGCAGTGGAGACATTTTCATGTCTGCTTTTTTTCCATCATGGAATCCAACTGTGTGTTATCACTAGAAGCTAAACTTCAGTGAGCCTAAACAAGGCCACAGCCACTGTCGGCGAAGGCGACCACAAACATGAAAGTGCGTTTCGATTAGTTATTGCTTTGTGCATTGGGAAATGGAGTTTTGTAAGTTAACTTTCTTCGCTTTCACTTTTTTCTTTGTTCGATTTTCTTGGAAAAAAGAAACATTTGCCATATTCCCCTCGAGAGAAAGTGAGAGAAAGAAAGGAAGGAAATATAAGATGGCTTATGTATTTATTTTTATTGTGTTGCGATACGTTTTGTGAAAATGTGACAATTGTCAATTTATGAAGGTGAAAAAACAATGCATATAGTGTGAAATGACTGAATTCACCAGACTATGCAAAAAATAATATGAACGCAATAATATTTACTACGCATCCAACCCAACCAAAGTCATTTGTAGGAAAACAACATAAGTCGTTTTTACGTTCAAGAGAACGACTTTGTTTTAGGTTTTATAAGAGAAAAGGATCTAAGATAAGAGATAAGAAGGTATTCCAAGAAGATGTTTGTGCATCTCTGCGAAAACGTTAACCAGAGCAAGACAGAAAAAACCGGAAATTATTGGAGCGGAATATATGAGTAACCTTATGAGATACGAGGCTATTGTCCGCTTCAAAACCGAATAGGGAAGCCACATCCCAAAAGATAAACACAATTTATTATAGAGAAAATATTTCCGGTGTGCACACAACATCGATTCTTTCCTTCTCCTCTCAAAAGAGAGAAAGGTGGGAGAGAAGCTAAAGGCAAAAGTCACAATATTACAGGATAGGTAACGCGTTCATTTTACTCGAGTCTCTAGCAAACTTTCGTAGCGAGTGCTGAAACAGCGTGTGCTCACTATTGATGTTTAATGTGTTTGTGGTTACATTTATGCGAAAACTTTTACCAGAATAAACATACACAAGCCTGAATGTTCAAGCAAAGCTTAAATAAACAGAATTTTCACGCATAAACTTATTTTGACATATAAACTATTCATATACGCAAGCCACCATACAAGCTTTAAACAGGTGTTTTATGACAAAACTATTGTCATATTCTCAACCGGTAACCAAATTTGATTATATTTTTGAACACAAACGCATTGAAACAAAAGATGAGCTTTCCCACCAGCAACCTATGAGAAAAAGTTGCATTCGAAAACGTATTTTTTTTGCATGCTCAGCAGTAAGAGCATAATTTGAAACGTCAGATTCCACTTTTCGCAAATTACAAAACTCAATTATTATGAAATTATGGGCATTATGAGTTTATTAAGAAATTATGAGTTTTATATATTTTCATATATTTTACATGTGTACTACATTTTCATTACAAAATTGGTATTCACATCGAAACTATCATTGTTAAAATCTTAATTTGCTATTTGGGATTCCGATCCCGAATTGTTTCACCAAATCTTAATTAGAATTTATAAAAAAACATTACATTTTTAATCCTAGTCTGGAACCTCCAAGCCTAAGATATGTTGTATATAAGAAAAATTAAGCTAGAATAATCAGACATGTGGTCATTGGCATTTATACGTGAATGTTAGAATGCATCTCTGGTTGTTAGGATTTGTATGATTGTCTGGTATTTTTAAGTAAACTGAGTTTATAGCATGAATTTGGGGATTGTAGACAAAACAAAAACAAACATGTAAAATTGCCATATCAAATTACTTTTCCAAATAATTTATAAGTGAATATATTTATCGAGTTACCTGAAAACTTGTGACTTTATAGTGAAATGTATTTATCTACACATTAAAAGATTTGTAAGCCTGCCCGAAAAATTGCTGCTTTTTGCCTTTTCATCTTGCTACACCGTTCAGTGATCAAAAATTGAAAGAAATAAAAATTAAATGAGCATCTAAGAATATCCAAGTATGCACCTTTATGGATTTAAATAATTTACTGCGGACTTTAAGTAGTGGACTGACAGACATGAATCTGTGATTATCACTACTAGAAAATGTTATAATATAATGCTCTGATAAATAAAAACGTGCGCCTATTTTGTTTTTGTGCTTAAAATATAATTTAAATGAGCATCAAAAGGAAAATTAATTATTTTGCTAGAAAAGTATTGATATGATATGAGCTTTTGATATTCAAAAATAAATTGTAATTTTTACAATAATTTATGTAGAAATGTATGTATGTAATTAGGGAAGGAACACCTGACATGTATTAGTCAGTGCCACAGCCGCGTAACCTCATTTAAGGGTTTTTGCAGTCTCTCCCAACCAGTTTCTACACTGGAATTTGTTGTTGCCTTTCTAGCCTACTTTCTAATTTATGTAGAAAACAACTAGCTGAAAAATAGGCACGGTAAATTAATCATGTAAATACTTATTAAATCTATTATACTATGTACTGGTAAGGTGTTTTGGGATTCCGTTCATATGGGAAAGTGATGGCAAATTTAACTAGAAGGCTTAGGCTAAAACGATTGCCTTGATGGCCACTCCAGCAATCATAGACAAGTTGATTTGGTGGACAAACGACGATACAACTTGTTTAGAAAACAAGTTTTCGTCTCATAGCTAAGCACCAAAGTTTATTGTTTCATAAATTCATTACATTCTTATGAGGGAACAGTTATGCGTCATTTTCAGGCTATTATCATCATTAAAAGCTGCTTTATGATTATTTTGTGTTGAACTCAAAGCAGAACTATTACAACGACATATTTTATCATTATACTTGGAAAAGTCTTGCCATTACAAAATTAATGGTATGTATCAAAAGCTTTCATGTAAAATATATCCCATATCATAAAACACATAGTCCCGATATACACAATATCAAAGCTAGCCTTATTAACTGTATGGAATGGGTTTTTAACGTCACAACTAAAAAATTTGCAGCGGCTGAAAAGAAAAATCTGTTTAGAGTTAAAACAAATTTATTTATTATTTATTAGTTTTTTTATCGAGAATATGCTGACATATTTTCATCCTTAAACGATTAGTAATTTTAACTTTCATGAATGTTCTTTAAAGCAAGTTTTGAAAAATGAAATGTAATTTTCTTGAATGTATATTCTTTGACATTCTATCCAACTTTCTTTGGAGAAAACATTTCCGGTGAGCATGCAATATCTTTGACTTTCCTTACGTTCTGAAGATGCAAGTTGTAAATATGAACAAAGCTGAAGTAAACAAGGGAAAATGAGATATTGCGCTGAATAAGCAGGAACCCAGAATCTCCAAGCTTCTCTTTTTCTTGAAATACAAGCATTAGCCTATGAAGCAATAACTCACACTAACAATAAATATGAACTATGAAGGCAGGAGGCTTTTTGACTTTTTGTGTGCTACGAGGCGAACCCATAAATTGCTAAATAGCTTCTAAGTTGAAACTTCCATCACTTGGAATATTTTTACGGGTTTGAGCGCCAAAAACTTCTTTGCCACATGTACATACTATCAAAAAACATGCTGTACTTAACGTTTTGCAAAAGTCTTGCTTTTTTGTGATCAAACATGCAATCAACTCGTAGGATCACACTATTTGATAACCAGATTTACATTTTTATAAATGCGATCAATCATAGCGGAGCTTACCTTTTCATTTGAAATCTAAAAGTACTCACTGCGAAAAGGTAGACTTCTTTAACGTTTTGTGTTTCAATAATTTCAAATATAATAAAAACTTTTTGTGTTTCTTCGTTCCACCAATACCATAATTTGAAAAAATAAATTGATTTTCTGCAATGATACGCACTTATGAAAAATTGCAAATATAGAATATATTTACCTGTTTTTAACTTTATTGCAATATCTTCTGTAGAACTTCCAGCATCAATTACATAAATAGATCCAATTTAAAAAGTTGAAAACTTTCTACTAAACTGTTTCACAAATACAACAACGTGACTAAACAGTTGTAATGAGAAGTTTTAATGAATTTGAAAACTAATAACGAAATAAGTCTGCAGTACATTGGGTACTTTTAACTTTTAACTCATTTTAACTTAAATTGGCTTTTTGTTGATACAAGTGTTGAATTCAATTTCAAAACAGAATAAATAACAGTTCAAAAGGACTATAACTTTCGTAATTAAGGTTTAAATATGAAATATTGATAGTCTAGAAATGTGGAAATGTTTTTAAATTTCGTACCATTACGAAACATTTTAAAAACTTTATGGCACGTGCGGAAAATAGCAAAATAAGTGCTCATCTATCTAGAAATACACGGAATTGGTATTAAAATTTGAAAACAAGAGCACAAATAACATCTACGGAAAATTACTAATTCTTTTTGTGCTTCATAGAAACAGAATTATAACATAATAGTATGTGCAGAACCATTTATTTTTCTACATTAGAGCTCCGTTTCAGGCTCTTTTCTAAAAGCCTTTTTACTTTCTCCGGGTTTAAATCTTTCATCAGAAGCCCCTTTGAGTTCTTAAGATATTTACGATTTCACTAAAAATTCTCAAGTTGCTTGCCCGTGTCTCCAATGCGAGACAGGAGCGAAGAAAGTTCAATAGAGTGAAAGCAAGACACAGACACGGATGAGATACGGGACTATTCTCCAATCTTCGAGAAAGGAGAAAGCAGAGAGAAAACCACACAGTGAAAGATAAACAGGATTTATTTGAAGAAGAAAACATTTACTGTACTCACGCAACATCCTTCTCCAGTCTCGTGTGTGTGTGCTCAGAACACGCTTGGTAAATAAAGAGAAGAGATAAACGCGAACAACATGGCAAACTTAGATATGGGCTCAATAGACCAAATTCTTGGAAATGGAACATAGACAATTGAACGATAAGTCATGTAAAACATATTGTGTGACATGTGGACAAAAATGGTACGTCCGTCTTCCGTGAGACTTTACTTAAGGTATGCTTTCTAAATAAATGGAGGATAAAAGCAAACAAAATTAGTGCCGGAGATATGAACTCAATATTTTAGATTTTAGAGCCAATGTAAACCTATCGTATATAAAATGAGGGCATTGATCTCTACAGAAAAACAACTGTTTACAAGGAGAAAGTTTGGAGCTCATGCATTCCAAGTTATGTAAGTACTCCGAGCACATAAATAAGAGTTTTGTGGCAATGAAGAAAGGCTCTATGATTTTGCAACCCATTCCTTTTTTGTGTCAATACTTATCAAACAAATTAATCTGGGCGTTCTAGGGTCACGCAGAAAGGAGCCGCCTTGATTGATCACTTGGGGCGCAACTTTCATTTAAGACTTTATGAATATTAAATGGTGGAAGAAATGCTATTACATCATTTTACTACCACATATATGGAAATACTTGCATAAAACTTTTTACGTAACATATGCAACTATGTATCTGTACTCTGCAGTATAAGCATTCGTTTTTTGGCTGATAGGACACACAAATTCCATACAAATATATTAAGTTATATTAATGCCGAGGTAAACAAAAATTACTTATAAGCTTTCTCTTGCGAAGTGACGTAAGAAGTAAGAAAAACACAATATGAGGATTTTATTTTATGCCCATATGCAATGTAATGTGAGGTTTAAAATCAATATCACGATAAAACGGTTGTAAATATTTTGTTAGAAAAGCAGTATCGCGAATTTACCGTAAAACCACAACATTTGTGTCGCGAAAAATTTCATATCTTCCTCATTGGAAATACAAGCAAAAATAGCTACCATACAGTTTTAATATATGTCACAACAGAATGGCGAACCTCAGGTTCTAAAAGTGTAGCTTTTATGGATTCATGCACCTGTAAACAACATTTTTCTGCTAAGTCTGAAATAATAGCGCAATTCAAAGTAAGTACTATTTATAGTACAATTACATGTGCTTTTCCTGAAATTTGGGGACAGGTAGTGTTTGTTTACATGCCAGTTCCATTGTAGAGTGCTTAAATTTTTATGCTACAATTTCTGTCTGAACACTACGGCTATCTATATGTCGTTACATTTTTTTCAGAGAAACATGGAGAAAGCAAATATAAGACATTACATTATACAGATACATTGTCCAATACTGTACCGTGCTGGGTCAACATTGTCATTTCATGTTGATTGCATGTTGAATATAAATAAACAGCTCATTTATTTCATCATGGATGACCAAATTGAAACGCTCCCTGTTTTTTAGGACGACTAGCTAAACTGATAATTACATGACAATTGCTGTAACATTCTCTGTACGGCTACGGGGTCATAAATAATCAGTTTCAACAACATTTTTCTACATTGCTTTTGTTTCCTGGAAAACAGAACTTGTGACGCAGAAAATCTAAAACCCCAATTTTTACATGATTTCCAAATCGCTCAATAATTTTCAGTATTACGCCATCGACATAATAGATAGGCGTAACTTTGTCAAAACCAATTTATTTTCTGTCATATTCTGATTCGCATTGTTCGCAGAAAAACTAATTTAAAAAGCTATTAACTCTACCTGTTTGGCAATATTTACACAATTGCGCTCTAGAAATATGTATTTGAATCCAAAACTACCTGATATATTGACTTTTTACGTGAAAATCAACAGTGTAAAAATTAAGTTGCAACTTTCACTCAATCCGAAATATATTTCCTCACTTTCACAATTCCAAGTCCAAATGTAATTCTGTACAACTTTATTTTATGAAATATTGTGATTGAGTGTAAACTTAATTTTATTGGTTTATCCTGCTTCCTAATAATTCATAACTTTGTTATTAAATCAATGAAAAGTTAATTACAATTGCAATTTACCCCATGACCAAATGAAAGTCTCTGTTAATGGTAATGGCTGCTTAAACTATTCTTCCAAAACATTTGCGATGACAACTTCTGCAAGAAATGGTCATGGTTCCAAGTCAGAAATGGCATCTCTGTTGACACGTACAAGTTTCCAGTTCTTTCTTGGAATCTAAACTACAGCAAAACCATTAGCACCACGTGCCCCATTATCTCAATGCAACAATGACAAAAGAAAATTCTCTTTTTTAAGCAAAACCCGAAGTCAGGAACAGACTCGAAAGAAAAACAAATAGGAAGCACGCAAGAAACCTCGTGCCTTTTTCCAAATAAGAAGGAAAGTTTGAGTAGGAATGACTAGAATAATTTCCGTTGTGTGTGTTCTATACAAATCTTTCAAATTAAAGTTTTTATTACTTTTCTCGGAACAAACATGGAAGATTTTACATTGCCGCTTCACAGCACAACCTAAAGTTTCACTTTTTATCATTTCATATTATTATTTTTCCATCATCCAGCCAAACTGCAACGGAGAAAACTTGTCACCACAAATTGAACTTGAGTGAACCCAAAGAAAATGTTGGTGAGTGTGGCCTGGCCACTAACATGAAAAATGCGTATCCATCACTTTCACTCTGCTCATTAGGGAATAAACTTTCCTGCCACAGAACTTTCTCCGCTTTCACACTTTATTTCTGTCCCCTACTGAATGTATACAAAACTATCGTTACATTTCTTTGCTTTGTTCGAAAATTAGTCTTCTAAAAATGAAAAGAATTGAAGAATTTCTTTGAAATGATTTAGAATCCAGCTCAAGTCGTCATGGGAATGTGAAAGATGCAATTCTTTCTTTTGGAATCAACTTCATTCCACGTTAGCAAAAGAATGCCAATTTTTATGATTTGGAAATGCCCAAGTAAGAAGGCCAAGTCATATTCCATTCCTTCGTTTATGAGCACTATTGCTGGCTGTAAAAGAGAGGAACTCAGGTTTCCAAAAAGCACTTTATTTCCCATAAAAACTTACTGTTATCGGCGACAAATCCATAAACTCAACTATTTTTTTGCTATGGATAATGCTGTCCCAGAAAGTTGGGGAAGTCAGTTGTCATAAAAATAATATCTGAAATGTGTTTCCATCAGTTGCAAGCTTCTGAAGGCTTTTTGTCCCCCAAGTTTGCAAGTCGGAGTTTTTACGAGATTGAAATGGAATGTGAAGGCTTTTTGGAAAAGGAAAACTTTATTAGTGGCCGTTTTATGGCATTTAGATGTCCATTAGAATTCACTTTATTTTATTTTGTCCGGTCAAACGCTTTGTTTTAGTATGCACAAAATATACCTGGAATAATGTAAGCTATTAAAGCAGGTCATAAATTGTGTTCTCTGTGCATATAATCTTTGGTATTTGACATCAGGCAAATGTTTCTGTGGAAATTAGAATGTTGCGAATTAAATAGACCTGAGATATTCGACTTTTGTTTTTTCTAGCTGCACTTAATAGAAAAACTCGATTGAAATAACCGTAAATTTAATAAAATGAAAGAAATTGCTAACTAGTGAAATGTCTGATTTGTTTACTGTTTACAGATGACTCTTCTGAGCTAACCAATTTGCCGATTGAGAAATTAAATTTGTTCTGGGAAGGAAACTGTTGGAGTGGACTAATAGTTACTAATAGATATTCGCAAGCACTTTGTAAAATAATTAAATAACTTTTAGCTAAACCAAAGTTTTGAAATGCTTTTCTTGTAAAACCAAACAAAAACGTGTGAAGCCGTGTATGTCGTGCTTTTGTGACTTCTTGTTAAAGCGAGAATGATTGTGAATAGGTTTTGGGAATGACTAACAGGTAATCTAAAATTTGAAAAGTGAAAGTGAGAAATTGCTTACGTATGAAATGGGAGGACACAAAGTGATGAACTTGTCAAAGTTTTGAAGTCTTGGCATATTGCTCTAGTTTCAGCAATTCGGAATTCAGCCTCGGGTAAGTAAAATCTTTTTTTCTAGAGCTGCGTATATTCCTTTGTTTTTATGTCATGTTTCCGCGAAAACAGGTGAAACAGAACTAAAATAGGAAAAATTCTAAATGAATGCACTTTGAATTCAGAGAATGCTGGGAAAATAATTTTATATCTTTTAATTTTTTAACATATGTACTTTTTGCTAAGCATATAAACGTGGCAAGAGCGGCGGGGGCGAGGCAGAAGAATTGGTTGACTGAGTCACCGGGCAAGACTTTGTACTCTTTCCAGAGAAATTTCTACCTGGAGGGTTCAAACTTGTAAAATTTATAGTTGAGTCCTATCTCTTTCACTTCCAGTGAAAAACTGCAAACGAATCTCGCTCTTAAGTATCCACATCAAATTTTTAACTCTTAGGCTCTCTTCTAAGGGATAATAGTGAGAAATAAAAAGGGTTAATGAGCATGACTGGACTAATTCAAGTACAGGTGTTCATTCTTCAGCACTTACCTTTAATGATAATCGTTACAAATTAAAGAGATTTTATGGTGTCTCCGTCTT